>JAVHLU010001381.1:0-31632 GCA_036785755.1 Colletotrichum ledebouriae | reverse complement strand
GCTCCTAGGAGGTTTATAGCTACTCTATTAAGTTATATAACTAATATCTAAGTATTTATCTCTAGGATAAAGTATTATCTATATAAATAATTATATACCCTCTTTAAAGCTTTTAGAATATTATATAATTCCTTCTTCTTAGCATTATATAATAGCTCTAATCTTAATTAAGTACTACTCTTAAAGCAAGAGACTACGCGCTAGTTATTAATAAACTATCCTAGGACTCCGCCCTATTCTATATTACTAATATTAATTATAAAGTAGATATCTCCTCTTTTAGAGCTATAGTTTATAGTAATAAGGATTAAGGCCTTTATAAGTATTACTTTTAAGGTATTTATAGCTATTTATTACTTCTCCTCTTAGCTAAATAAGGTATCTTTCTTAAGTAAGTTAGTAAGTAGCTTTATAATAATAGAGTAGTCCTTTACCTAGGATCTATAGAACGCTATAATCCTAAAGAAAGCCCTTAACTCTATTAAATTAATATAAGTAGCCTATTTATAGATCTTAACTATCTTCGCTTCCTCTAGATAATACCTATTAGTACTATAAATATAGCTAATAATCGTTACTACTTCCTAGGCCTATTATAACTTAACTACTACTACTATATAGTCTGCTAGCTCTAAATTAACTAGGACCTTATTGATATTCTATAAGTATTTAAAAATAAATCTATAAATCCCTAGATAAGACTTAATCTCTTCTTTATTATATTATAAAGTTAGTCCTTTAATAGTAATATTATTGAAGAAGGCTTTATAATAGCTAGGGATAAGGTTATATAGGATTCTAATTATAATTTATCTAAACTAATTATAATTTATATAAACTAAGTAACTAAGTTCGTTACTCCTTAAAGTAATATATATATCCGTAGTAGTCTAATAGGTAATATAAATATTATTAAATCTCTACTTATAGGGTCTAATAGGACTTAGGTATATCCTAAGAAGAAGTCTAGTAGTAATAATAGTTAATATATAGCGAAGCCTTCTAAAGAACTATCTACTAAGGGGGGTAGTATTATATCTTATATTATAACTATATTTATCTTAGTTACTAAGTTAATAAGCCTTATCTTACTATCTTTCTTTTATATAAGGAAGAATAGATTATAGTAAGCTATATAACTTTACTTAAGGATTCCCTTCTCTAGTCTATCCTTTAGAATTATAATAATATCCTACTCTAATCCTCTTAATATTAGGATTCCTTTTACTTACTACGCCTTATATAATACTATTTAAATTATTTATAGAGGTATAATAGAAGGGTATATAGAGCTATAATACTTAAATTCCTAAGCTAAAGCCTTCTCTCGTATAATAAGAATAGCTAAAAGGAGCTTCTTTTCTTTAGACTATAGATAATTAATAGTTTTAAGAATAGCTTCTTATTAAGCTCTTATAAGCCTTATTCCTTACTTAATAGTTAAAAACTTTAGTATAACTAGGCTTATAAATAGGGTGCTAGGATCTAGGATTATATTCTTCTTAGCCTTTACTTATACTTTCAACTTCTACTCTAAGTCTCTATCTAGGGTTAAACTATTTAATATAGCGTTATTAATAGGTTAAATCTTCTTATCTTTTATCTTATATATTATGTTAATATCTTCTATTAGTAATACGGGCGTTATTAATATAGGTTCCTAATTATTATAGGAGAAAGTAATATCTATAGCTATAATAACTTTAATACCTTTGTAATACGGGCGTTATTAATATAGGTTCCTAATTATTATAGGAGAAAGTAATATCTATAGCTATAATAACTTTAATACCTTTCTAATATACTAACTTATACTTCCTCCTAGGTACTTTCTTCTTTAATATTCTTTTCTTAGGTCTATAAATATAGTATTAATAATTAATATTATAGCTATTATATCTTACTATATACCCTATATTTATAATCGCTTTATAGATCTTATTAAGCTTAGGGGTAATTTTATTATAGATTATAATCTCTAGGATTTTATTAAAAATTAGTTTAAACTCTTTAAAAATAGTAATAACTTCCTTATCTAGGTTTAACTATTACTTAACTTTATCTAATAAGTTATAAGAGCTTTTAAAAGCTTATTAAATCGCTTTAATATCCTAGTATATCCTTATACTCCTTAGCGTTATATCTAGCTCTTTCTTATTCTTAGTATTATTAACTTACTAATTATCTCCTATAAAGTCTAAGCTTATTATTATATTAAGTTTATTAGTAGTAGCCTCTATTTCTCCTCCTCTATAGGAGATAAGAGGGTATATTAATACTAAGAAGAAATAAAGTAATCTATCTTAGTAATAATTTCTAAGAACTAAGTAGTTAAGCCTCCTATATAAAATAATAATAAGATATTAATCTTTATATTCCTAGACTAAAGGACTCTAATAATCTAGTTCTATATATAATCTAGCGTTATTTAAGTTTTTAAAATAAAGGGAGCTCCTAGTATTAGGTCCTTATTATAAGTATTTTTAGAGAAAATAAAAAAGCTAATATCTTAAATCTAATTATTACTAATATAAATATTATTTATAATTATACCTACGAATTAGGTTCTCTGCTCTCTATTAGTAATCCTATGGATCCCTATATTTATCTTAACTATATCGCTCTATAAGCCTAGGCGCTTAATATAACTTTTACTAATAAGGTTAATAGTAGAGCTACTATTAATAATCCCCCTAAGTAATATATTTAATAGGGTTATAAAGGGTAATAGTAATCTACTAATAGGTTATAACGAAGTCTAGGATAGTAATATATCTTAGTAATAGAAGTAATACTAAATCCTAATCTTCTATTATAATACCTATCTTAAAAATAGGATTAATTATATAGTAATTAAATTAAATTATCTTAGTTTATAAATCCTTAGGTAAGTCTATAGAAATAATAGCTAAAGTTACCTAGCCTTTAGAATAGTTCTTATTATTATTCTATTAATTCTTTTATTCCTATAGCTCCTTATTACTCTCTCTAGTCTTATTAAATTAATCTAGAAATATAATATTAATAGGAACGAAGACCTCTTATACCTTTGAGTTATATCTATCCTTATACTTAGTAATTATAGCTTTAATAGCGTTATAAATTATTCTATCCTAATTAGGCTAGTTCTAATAAAGGAAGGCTTTAGGAATAACTACCTTCCTATTTACTCTTTTATTATATAGCTTAAGAATAAGAGTATAGCTAGTTTATAAATTACTCTATTAAATCCGAGGCTTATCTTATTTATCCTACTTCTACTACTTAACTTATTCTTTAGGGGTATCTAGTAATATAATATATTTAGTATCTTCCTTATTATCTAGGAGCTCTATAACTCTCTAAGTAATTTAAATAAGAGGGTTTTAAATTATAAGTAGGTCTACTATTTAAGGAGCTTAGTAATAACGAGTATTATAAGGTTCTATATAATACCCTCTAGCTTTCCCTCTTTTTATAGTAGTAATATCTTCTACTAGGTTAATATATTAGTTCTTTACCTTAAAGCTAAAGAACGTTACGTCTATAAAGTTATATAATTAAGTAATATCTTTTAACAAATTTTTAAAACTAATAAATAGTTTAGGGTATATCTTATTATAGCTAATAACTCTTATAACCTCCTCTAGAAGCTTTAGCTACTATTTCTCTACTAACTTACTCGTAATAATAATATAATACGCAAAGGTATCCTTATTAATTAGGATATACTTTAAAACCGTCTAACTATTAGTTAATTTATAGTTATAGCCTTTATTAATAATACCCGTCTTAACCTTAGTACTTCTATCTAGGGTATTAATAAAGTAGTATAGCGATATATAGTAGTAGACCCTATTCTAGCTAGCCTTAAGATACTTAATATAGCTAATAATAATATAGTTAATAGCGCTATAAAACTAGTAGGCCCCTATAGCCTAGAAAAGTATATATTATAATAATCTATCTTACTAGAAGCCTCTATAGCCTCCTCTTGCTCTATCTCTTCTAAATCCCTAGTATTACTAGTATCCTCCTTAGTAATCCCTATATCCAGCTTATAGGTAGAAGTATTACTATTATTAGTATTAAGTCTATAAATAGTCTTATAATTATTATTTATAAGGTTTAGTAGCTTCTATAGTATTTGGATTAAAAGTATTATCTCCTTAGCTAGTAACTCTCTTAATAAGAGTTAAGATATTTATCTTATAATTAGCCCTATTAATATTTAGGGTTCTAAATTTCTCTATAAGAGAGTTAATAATTAAGCTAGTAATTTAGGCTATAGAGGGTTCCTTAGCTTTAGCCCTCTACTTTATTAGACTCGTCTTTATAAGGGCTTAAAGTATTATTATTAGTTTAGCCTTAATAAGGCTAGATAACTATTAAAGTTCCTAGTAGGTAGTAAACTATTTAATTAGAGTATCTTCTATTATAACCTATTACTTTAAAATAACCTTAGTAGGCTAGTAGCTAAGACTCTAAGCTATAGTTCTTATAGCCCTCTCTAAAAAATAGTAATAAGTAATATAAATAAGCTTAGTATTAATAAGTTCTAGGTCTCTATATTAAATAGCTCTCTATTAAAGCTATTAAATAGTAGTAATTAATATTATAATTTAGGAAGGGTTATTATTCTTAATATAAGATCCTATAACTAGGTTCTAAAGGTCCTTATTAGGATCTTAATAAGACTTTAGGTCTATAAATCTAAATTAGTATAGAAGTCTCTCCTTAGCTTCCTTCTAGGTCTTAGCCTTATTAATATAAGATTTTACTATATCTTAATAATCGCTAGAGCTATATATATAGACCTTATTCTTTATATCTTTATTAATCTTATAATAAAGCTTTAAAAAGCTCTTATAGCTAGTAATAAGGTTAGAGATATTAGTCCTAATAGACTTAGGCGCTCTAGTTAAATAGGGAGTTATTACTATAATAATATAACGTCTTATAAAGAGATTAGTAAGGGCTATAATATCCTAATTAGTATAACTTCCTTTAGGGGAATATAAAGTACTTAAGAATATTACTCCTATCCTAGAAATAGCATTTATAGACCTATCTATATTATTATTAAAGACTAGCTACCCTATAATACTAAGTTATATCTCGCTAAATAAAGCTCCTATAAATCTCTCTTTAACCTATTTCCCCTTATTAGAAGAGGATCTAGTATCTAAGTTAGCTAAAAAAGAAGAAGATATAATACTTATAAGTTTATAAATATTAAAGTTAATATTATATAGTTAAAGTAATAGAGTATTATAATTAATAAAGTAAAGTTATTATTATAATATCTTTTAAATAGAAAGATAAAATAAGTAAGTATAACTTTCTTTAAATAAAATAAAAAAGGAAATAGTATAAACTAAATAACTAAATAAATATAAGAAAGGTCTAGTAACCTTAATCTTATTACTCTAAGCTATTATAGATCTACTTTAAGTCTTATTACTTAATATAAAAAGGTCTTCCTAATAATACTCTTATCTTAGAAGAATTCATAGCTTCTCTATATTAATATCTCTCTAAAGTTAGTACGTCGCTCTTAGTACTTAGGGCTATAATAATAAGGGGTTTATTAGTCTCTAGTTACTAATCTAGTTAATCTCGCTATATTTATTAGCTTAGTAAGACTACTAATCTCTATATTAGTATTATATATAGCTATCTTAGCTATATTAGCTATAACTTGCTAGTTAAATAATAATAGTTATAATAATATATAAGGGGGTAAGGAAAGGAATATACTCGCTAGAACCTACTAATAGTATAAAAAAGAAAAGAGAAAGAGAGGATTTTAGGGTCTACGTCGTTCCTACTTTAATTCTATAAGAAAGTTTAGCTATTACTATTCCCTTAGAACTAAAGTAGGTTTATAAATATTTCCCTCTCCTTAAACTACGTTTTTATTATTATTTATATTATTATTATTTATTACTTATAGATTTCTTAAGTTATTATTATATTTAAAGTAGATTAATTATATATATATATATATTAATAGTAGGGATATATAGATATAGCAAAGGCATCTAACTCTCTAAGAAGCCTATAAAAGCTATTAAAAAGAGTAAAAGAATCCGCCTCTAGGTACTATTAGAAAGGGCTAGAACTAAAGGGAACTAGAAAGATAATAAATAATATAGCTCTACTTATAAATAAGTAAGAATATTAAGAGTAAGCTTAAAAGATATATAGAATAATTTATAAATCTAATTAAAAGAGATTATTTAAATCGGGCGCGGATTTACTAAGAAATTATTAAAAAACGAGGTATAGGGTTATTAAGGTACTAATAGTAATAATAATAATAATACTATCCTTCTATCTACTACGCTCCTCTCTTCTACGCTCTACTCCATAGTCTTCCTATAATAGGTCCGTGCGCTAAGGGAGTTTTCTAAAAGTTGCGCAGCTAAGTCTATCCTATCCTATCCCACTACCTAGGTTTATTACCTTAAGGAGCTACCTAGGGCCTACCTAGGGCTTACCTAGTTATTCCCTATAGACTAGCGAAATCTCTACTAGAGAGGAAAACTTCCCCTTTTCCTCTTTAGCTTAAATAAATAGTATTATAGCAACCTCTTATTAAATAAACTCGGGTCTAACCCCTTATATATAGGAACTATAGCAACGCGATTATTGCTAAAAGAGACCTCGAAGGTAGGCTATACTATTACTACTCGTTACCTATACTATATAAACCTAAAAGAGACTATATCTAGCCTATTACTATTAAGACCTATAAAGTAAGCTATTAATATTACTACTAAACCCTTATTAAGCTCTACTCGCAAGGAAATTTAGTTTAACTAATAATAAAGGCCTAAATATTAATATAAATAGCCTAGTTAACGCGTTTAGTATCCTTAACCGCCTAGTTACCCTTTAGCATATATAATAAAGAGGATTAGTTATAAGTAAGTAGAAGAGGAAGCATATACTTCGTTAAATAAGGGTAACTTCAACTATATCTAGTATATTAAAGCTAGCGAGGATTTAGATTTATATAAAGAAGACTTAGTTATTAGTACTAATAACAAGGATAACTAAGAGTAATAGGAAGACGGACCTAAGCATACTAACCTAGTTACTTAACCTACTTATTATTATAAGTACCTTCTAGGTTATATCCCTAGATATAAGGATAAGTACTCTATTTTTAATATTAACTTATTCTAAAATTCGCTCCTTAAGGACCCCGGAATCTGCTCTTATAAAACCTGCTTTTATAACGCTAAGCTATATACTAACTTCGAGGGCCTCTTCTTATATTAGACCCTTCTATCCCCTTAGCTAAATATAACGCTTATTAGTCCTATTAAGCCGTAGTAATATATAGTTATACGTTTATACTATTATATATACGCTAAGATTAATATCCGAGGCTATTATAACAGACTACTAATTATAGTCTACGTTAATACTAGCGCAGACCGCTTAGTTATAAGCAAAGCCTGCTTATAATAGTTCTATACCCTCTCAAGAGAACCTAAGGTATTTAAGCTCTAAGGCATAGGAAGCCTTAAGACTATTACCTAGGTAACCTTTATAATTCTTATATAAGGATAACGACCTAATAGCTATATAATAACTACTAAGCTCTATATAGGTATATAGCTTATCCTATAGTTAAATACTAGCCTACTTATAGGGTAAGACTTTTATATACCTAATAGGCTTAATATCCTAAACTTAGAATCGTACGTCCGGATCGTATCCTATAACAATATTTAAATTCCCTCTTAGATCTATTTAAAAGTCCTTTGAAAAGTTTATAATATATATATAGCGAGAAATATAACTATTACGCTATATAATCGCTTTGCTATTTAAATTAATATACTATGAGTAAAATAGAGTCCCTTCTATTTAGCCTAAAGCATGAAGGGTATATATATATATATATATATATATATAGGTAATTTACTATTTATTTCTATTATTAATAACGCTCCTTACCTATTAAAGATTAAACGAGGCGCTAAGCTTAGAACCCTAGCGCCCTTTAAGTCTAATAGATACCTTAAGCTAAAGACTTGCAATTAACTATAAATAGCCTTTTTAATATTATTATATAAGGATCTAATATATTATACTACTTTTAGCTTTTTAGATCGCAAGCTTATAATACTTATTTAGCTACTAGAACTATTAGTTAATAAATAAGTAGAGATCTCTAACCTAACTAGCAAGGAAGCGCTTACTAACTAAGGTATAATAAAGGATAATATAACGCCGAATTATAGATATATCTATAAGGGGAATATTAACCTAAATAGCAAGATAAGTATAACTAAGTCTAAACACTTACTAGTAGTTATTACTAAAGAAGGTATATATATCTATAACTAAGATATTAAAGCTATTTAATACCTTAAAGAGGTAATATTATATTACCCTACTATCTAGAAGGACTAAGGACTAATTAATCTTCTAAAAGACTAATACCTTAAGGTTAAACTTATTAAAGGATAGTAGAATATAAACATTAGATAATAACCTTATTCTATTAGTAAAGAGGATAAGAAACTTATTAATAAAACCTTAGACAAGCTCTACGCTTAAAGCTATATAGAATAGGGTAACTCTAGGCTTATACTATTCAGAGCCCCTATATTTACTATATAGCAAATTATAAATAGTAAGTATAAAGGTCGGATAGTCGTAGACCTATATACTCTTAATAAAGCTATAATCCCTAATATATACCCTATACTACTATAATAAGACGTTATTAAACGCCTTTATAATAAACTATAAATTACTATAGTTAACGCTCGATACTTCTTCTATTAATTTCTTATTAAGAAGGAATATTAAGATTAATTTACTATAGTTAGCTACTAGGGATAAGAACGCTTAAAGGTAGTACTTATAGGATTCTATAATTCGCTTACTTACGCTTAACGCGTTATAAATAAACTCCTAAAACTATATAAGGAATATACCTATATATTTATTAATAATATCGTTATTACCTTAAAGGACCTTAATACCTATCTTAAGCACTTTAACGCGATTCTTAAACTATTTACTAATATTAGACTCTCGCTTTTAATAAAGAAGTTATTTATTAGATACCCTTTTATTAAGCTACTTAGCCTTATTATTAAAACGTTTAGACTATTAAATACTTAAGACTATGTTAATATTATTAAGAAGATTAAGTACCCCTATAACCTCTGCTAGCTTAAATACTAAATAGGTATAACTAGCTTTCTATAATATATAATACTACGCTATAGTTATTATATTTAATAGCTCTAATAGTATAAAGCTACGTTACTTACCTAAGCCTAAGCTTAAAGGAAGGATAAAAGCGCTATAAGAAAGCTCTTCTATTAAAAGATAAGTTTTAAACCTATATTAGAAGAAGTAGCTAGCTTTAATAACGTTAAGGATGCTTTAATAGTAAATAACGCCTTATTCTATTATAACCCCGATAAGTAGTTATTTATATAGCTTAACTTATTAAAAGAATATAGATACTCTATACTAATCTTCTAGCTAGCTAGTAATATTAAATAGAAACCTTATAGCCTTATTAAGCGTACTAATATATATCTAATTACTTATATTAGTAAGGCCCTTAACTAAGCTAAATAGAAGTATTAGCCTATTAAACTTAAAGTTACTTACTTAGTATAGGTAGTAAAAAGGTGTTAGCTAATTCTATGCTTATTAAGACGAGCCCCTATAATAATACTTACTAACTATTTAGTAATATATAATATTATTAAATAAATGTTACTATAGTTAGAAGATAAGACGAGGTCTAACTTATAACTTATATTATTATTAGAATATCTTAGCTAGTTCTCCCTAGTATATTATTATATCCCTAGAATATTAAATATTATAGGGGATATATTATTACGCTTACTTATAATAGAAATGCTATTTAAAGATATTAGGGAACTTAATAAGATATAGGATAATATATCAATAGGTATTAACTTTATAATAGAGGTATCTCTTAATAATAACTTTAAGACTAAGCTTATCTAATCTTATACTAACTCTAAGTCCTAGAGTAGAGTATATAAAATACTCTATAAAAAGGTAGACGATATAGACTTTAACTCCGTTATATATAATAGTCTCCTTTACTATATTAACCCTTATACTAATAAATAAAGGCTTTGCGTTCTAAAAGAGTTAGTAACGCTGCTTATTAAAGAAGCTTATAATAACTACTATTACTTTAGTAAGGAATAAATATAGAAAGCTATTAACGAATACTTATATATACTACGTCTTAAATAATAAGTTAATAACTACGTAGCTAACTACTTATAATACGGAATAATAAATACAGAACGTTAACTACCGCTTAGCGCGATATAGCTAATATTTGAGTTCGGAATTACGCCGTAGCCCCTTCGCAGAAAGACTATAACAAATTCACCTAGTTCGCAGGTATAATTCGGGAAATACTATATAGGTATTTTAACCTATACCCTCTACTAGTCAAGGAAAATAATATAGGAACCCTATATATTCCTACTACTTATAAGTAAACCCTCTAAATATTACTATATAAAGTTAGACGCGCGCTATACTAGGGCTAATTATATCGGAGCTGAACGGGCTACTAAGGCTCTTATAGCATCGCCCTCGCTAAACCTTCTAGTAAGGTAAAAGCTACTATATAAGATAACTCCTTAACCTAAAAGGTTAACCTTCTAGTAAGATACTAAAGGTACTATAAAAGCTACTATATAAGATAACTCCTTACCCTAAAAGGTTAACCTTCTAGTAAGGTATTAAAAATAAACGCTACTATATAAGAAGTAACTCTTTAACTAAAGAGGTCTTTCCTAAGAGGTTCTTAGAGCTAGAAGTATAAGAAGCTTTACTATTATAAGTAGGGCTTTATACCTCTCCCTCTTTCTTATTCTTATCCCTTAACTATATTAATACTAGACCTTATATATAAAGACGCTAAGCCTGCGCAAGGTATACCCTTTAATACTAATAATATATAAGAGCTTACTAGAGAGTTTAGTATTAATATAATTAATAAAACCCGCTCCTTCTTTAACTACTCTATTATATATAGAGAGTATATTATTAATATAGCCCTTAAAAGGGCTCTTATTAATACCCCTAGAGGGGATACTTATTATTATATTATAGCTAAATAAGTAGACTTAGTAGTAGAAGCTAAGCGGGTTATTATATACCCTATAGAGTAGCCCTTCTTTAAGCAGGTCCTATATACTATTAAGGTAGAGGTAGCCTAGGCCCCTTAGGGCTTAAACGTTAGTAAGTATAGCTTATGCTAACTGCTTTAATATAGAGAGAGCGTTACTAATAATAGCATAGCTAGCGGATAAAGCGGTAATAGAGGCGGTATTTAATAGCAGCGCGGGTAGTATATAAGAGGATAAGTCGATAGTTTTATAGTCTATTAAATAATTAAAAACCACGTTATTATCGATATAAAGTTAAAGGTTGTGAGGCTATCTAGTATAATAGGCACGTATAAGTGCAGCTATAGTTAGGAAAGGATCACGTGACCGAAGGCTATATATTATTAGGAGGCGCGGAGTTAGAAGGTCTATTGCACTTGAGCAGGTAAAATCACTATGTAGTGGCTAGAGGCCATATAGCTAATATTAATACTAGCTATTCCCTTCTATATAATTACTATAGACTTTATTATTAGACTTCCCGAAATACCTTTATAGTATTTAGGCTATGAAGTAGAGAACTTCTTACTTCTTAATATAGTACTTATTATAACTAATAAGTTCTCTAAAGCAATACTTCTTATCCTAGGTTACTTAATATATATTACTAATATTATAGGCTACGCCCGGGTCAAGCCTACCTAGGCTTCTGCCTAGGTTTACCGCCTTAAGGAGCTACCTAGGGCCTACCTAGGGCCTACCTAGTTATTCCCTATAGACTAGTGAAATCTCTACTAGAGAGGAAAGCTTCCCCTTTTTCCTCTTTAGCTTAAATAAATAGTATTAAAGTAACCTTATATTAAATAAACTTAGGTCTAACCCCTTATATATTTAAGCTTATTACTATAATAATAATAATAAGTCGAGCGCTACTCCTTACTAGTTAGTAAGATAGTTAATAGTAGTATAGCTAAAACTCGAGATAAGCTATTATAAGGTAATTTAGTAGTAGTAATAGAGTCCCTCGAGTAATAGTTATAGGAGGTTAAGTAGGGGAATAGCTAATACGTAGCTATATAAACCCCTATAAGTATTACTAATAAGGTACTAGTAATACCTAGTATAATACGCTAGAAGCTACTACCCCTACTCCTAAAGTTTTTAAGTAAGTAGAAGGAATATATTACCTAGGTATAGTAAATAAGGTATAAGATTATTATAGATAGGGCGTTCTATATTATAGATATAGAGGTATAATACTTTATTAACTCCTACTTAGATACTATAGCCTAGGAGGTAGTCTCTACTTTCTATAGAGCTAGGGGGAGTAAGGGGAAATATAACCCTAAGGACTTTATAGCTTACTTAGACTAGATATATAAGGACTTAAATATCTAGTTATAAGCTATAGCCTAACTATAAACCCTCTAGTAAAAAGAGAATAAATCCCTAGTAACCTTCTTATTAAGATTTAAGTAGATATTAGCTAATATAAGTAATATAAACTAGCCTAGCTAAGTCTATATCTTACTTCTAGAGGCCTCCCTTACCCTTAAGCTAAGGGATTAGCTAATTATTATTAACTTACTAGCTAATTATAATAGCTAGCTCTTAAAGGTCTAGAGTATTATATAAAAAGTAAAGCGCTAGAAGGTTACTAGTAACTACCTAGTAACCTATTAGAAACCTACTACTAAGGATACTAAGGGGGATACCTATATAGCTAGAGCGGTATATATCTTATAAGTTAAAGAAGTAAGATACTATAACTACTAAAACTCCGGATCCTCCTTAGGTACCTCCCTAGTATAATACTAATAACCTTAGAAGGGTATAAGGGACCCCTATACTTATTATACTCATAGAACTAGAGGCTATTAAGCTCGGAATTACGCCGCAGCCCCTTCGCAAAAAGACTATAACAAATTCACCTAGTTCGCAGGTATAATTCGGGAAATACTATATAGGTATTTTAACCTATACCCTCTACTAGTTAAGGAAAATAATATAGGAACCCTATATGTTCCTACTACTCGCAAGCAAACCCTCTAAATATTACTACATAAAGTCAGACGCGCGCCGCACCGGGGCCGATTACATCGGAGCCGAACGGGCTACTAAGGCTCTCGTGGTAACGCCCTCGCTGAACCTTCTAGCAAGGTGCTGCGAAAGCCAGGAACTAGAGGCTATAGTACTTAGTACTACCCTAGTAAAGAGGATTAGCTACTTAGGGTTATAAATATAAAGACCTTAAAAGAAGAAATAGTATATTACGAGGTTATAAATAGCTACTAGGTAGTAACTAACTCCTTAGAAGAAGATAAGGAGTTAGGAAAAGACTAACTCTAGAGTAAAATTAGGCCCTAGAGCTTATTAAAGAGGAGATATTAAATTAAGAAGAATATAAATAGGAATAACTAGCTAATAATAAGCTTATTATTATTTAAGTTAGAGTTAATAGAGGATATTTAGCTTATACCTTAATAAATACTAGGAGTAATACTTATATAATAATTAACCTTTCCCTAGCTTAATACCTCTACCTTTTATATATTAAGAAGAGATACTAACTTATAAGAGAGTTTATACTTAGTAGATTATTACTAGGTAATATACTAAGTATAGTAGTATTTAACTTAGAAACGAGGAGCTATACCTAGCGTATCTTTATATATATAGTTAATAGCCTAGACCTTAATATCCTCTTAAGGCGCCCTTAGATAGAATAGAGCTAGGTTATTTATAATACTATAGCCTACTTAGTATACTATAGGAGGGGATAAGTTAAGCTATACCTAAAGGATTAAGAAGAAACTCCCCTTATAAAAGAAATAAAGGCTACGAGGTGTTTTAATATACCCTTATTCTTTATAATTTACTAATACCTAGCGAGATAATAGGGTAAGTACTAGGAGGGTATTAAAGAGGTATTAGTATAAGCTATTAGCTTATCTAATATTAAGAAAGCTTTAAACCTAAGACTAAAAGAGGATTAATAATACTATTTACTAAACTAAGTCTTAAGGGAGTTTCCTAACTTATTTAACTCTAATAAAGCTTACTTATTACCCCCTAGGTAACTAGGGGTAGACTACTAAATTAACCTTATACTAGGACTAGATAAGAGGGAGCTACTACTCCCCTAGGGCCCCCTCTATAGTATATTAAGAGAAGAGCTACTAGTATTAAAAAAAACCCTATAAGACCTCCTAGATAAGGGGTTTATTAGGGCTAGTAGCTTACTTACTAGGGTATTAGTACTCTTTATAAGGAAGCCTAGTAGGGGAATTCGCTTCTATATTAACTATAGGGCCCTTAATATAATTATAAAGAAAGATTACTACGCTCTCTTACTAATCTCTAAGACGCTATACTAGATAAATATAGCTAAGTAATATACTAAGCTAGATATAATAATAGCTTTCTATAAGTTAAGGGTAGTAGAGGAGTATTAAGAGAGAACTATATTCTATACTTAGTATAAGTTATTTAAGTAAGTAGTTTACTTATTTAGCTTAATTAGTACTCCTACTAGCTTCTAGTAATATATTAATAATACCTTATAGAACTTCTTTAATAACTTTATTACTACTTATATAGATAATATATTAATTTACTTAAATAAAACGAGGGAAGACTATAAGAAGAAGGTCTAGGAGGTCCTCTAGAGGCTAGTAGATATAAGCCTAAACCTCAACCCTATAAAGTGCGAATTATTAGTTAAGAGGGTTAAATATATAGGGTTTATTATAATAATAGGAGAAGGTCTCTCTTATAACCCTAAGAAACTCTAGGTAATTACTAGGTAGTTACCCCTTACCTCCCTAAAAGGGGTCTAGAGCTTCTTAGGGTTTATAAACTATTATAATATATTTATATTAGAATATAGGGATATTATTAGACTACCTATACTACTTATTAAGAAGAATATAATATTCTAGTAGAGAGATAATTAAGAATAAGCCTTCTTATATCTTAAGTAGCTTTTTAATACCTAGCTAGTATTTTACTAGTTTAGTTTAGAGGATAAAACTATTATTAAAACTAACTATTTAGGATTTATATTAGGAGGGGTATTCTTATAAGTTAACTTAGAGGATACCTAGCGCCCTATAGTATTCTACTTATAAAAGCTCTTACTTATAGAATATAACTACCCTATTTATAATAAGGAGCTCCTAGTAGTCCTTTCTTACTTATATATATAAAGAGCAGAGCTATATAGTATAACTACTTTTAAGGTATTAACTAATTACTAGGGGCTTAAATACTTTATAAAGAAGTAGCGCCTTATAGAGCGCTAGAGCTAGTAAGTAGAGGAGCTATCCTAGTACGATTTTACTATTAAATACCGCTCTAATAGGGAAGTAGTAGCCCCTAATACCCTCTCTTAGAGGGAATAGGATATACTAGGAGGGTAGGATAATAAGTAGAAGTAGGGGAGGGTCTTATAGCTAATAGCAAACTATACCTACCCCTATAGGGACCCTATAGTTAGCCCCCTAGTAAGGAGAAGTTAGAAGGGCTATATAAATATCCTAGATATTATAGTTTTTAATAATAACCCTAAACTATAAGCGCTATAGCTAGAAACTATAAGGAAAGATATAATATATAAGGCTATATACTATATAGTTACTTACTAACTTTAGAGCTTCCTACTAAATATAAAAGCTAAGGTTTAAATTAGTAAGTATAATATTAATAGCTAGGGGAGGCTAACGTTTAGGGGGAGGCTATAGGTACTTAGTAGGGAGAATAATAATAACCTACTAGGGGAGCTCTATTTAAAGATTATCTAATAGAGCTATAACTTAAGTATAACTACCTACCTAAGCTATAATAATATACTAGAAATAATAAGCTAGTAGTTCTATTAGCTAGGATAATTATAAATAGTATAGAGATTTATAAGGAACTATAATATCTATAGAGGGATATATATTTAGAAGTAAGCTAAGAGGGGCTTCCTTAAGCCCTTACAAGTACCTACCTAGTTATACTTAGACCTCTTAATAGACTTTATTATAAACTTACTACTTATAAAGAATAATACTAGCTAATACCTATAAGTTATAATAAATAGGCTAGGTAAGTTAGTAATACTAGAGGAGATAGGTATTATAGAGGTAGAAGCTTATACCTACTAGTTCCTTACCTCCTACTTCTAGTTTTATAAATTCCTATATAATATTATTAGTAATCGAGGGTCTAACTAGGTAAGCTATTTCTAAGCTAAATCCTACTACCTTATTAGTATAAGGAGGCTATTAAGTACTACTTACTACCTATAGACTAATAATAGTACTAAGAGATAGAACTAGGAGATATAAGCTATCCTATATATATTTATAACCTAGGTATAGGATAACTAGGGGTAGTTCCTACTCGCTACCTAGCTAGCGCTCTATGATAAGGTTAGTAATATAACTAGGCTCTTGCTATTCTTTTTAGAATATAGGTATTATACTAACCCTATACTTATAGTAAATAATATAGTAAAAGAAGTCCCCTCTAGGGATATAATAGCTACCCTCTTAGTAATAAGACTATAGGAGGTAGTAGACTTTATCTAAGTAAGTATTATAGCTACCTAGTAGTATAGCGAGGAGAATATGAACTAATATAGGACGCCTATAGAGGAGTACTAGGTAAGTAATAAGGTCTAGCTTTTAATAACTAACTATAAGAGCCCTTAGCCTAGTAAGAAGCTATTATAGTTATACTAGAAATATACTATAGTTAGAGTCCTAAGCTTATATATCGTTAAGTTAGATATACCTAGTAATATCTACCTAAGGTTCTATATAAACCTCCTCTAGAGGGTACTAGAGGACCCCTTACCTATATAGATAAGGATAGACCCCTAGCTACTACTAATTATAACTAATAATACCGAATTTAAGTAATATATAGAGGAGATATATATAGCGCGATAGAAAGTAGTAGGGCGAGGGTAGAGATATAAGGTCCTAGTTAAGTAAGAGGGGTATATAGAGCCTACCTAGGAGCTTATAGAGGTTATTATAGAGATTACTATAGTAGATAGGTATAAAGCCCTATATAGACTAGTTATAAATAATAATAGTAACCTAGCCTACGCCTAGGGGGGAGCTAGCTAGGAGGGGGGATAGTATTATAAGCTATACCTAGGTTAAGCTAACCTAGGCTTCTACCTAGGTTTACTACCTTAAGGAGCTACCTAGGGCCTACCTAGGGCCTATTTAGTTATTCCTTATAGACTAGCGAAATCTCTACTAGAGAGGAAAACTTCCCCTTTTTCCTCTTTAGCTTAAATAAATAGTATTATAGTAACCTTATATTAAATAAACTCGGGTCTAACCCCTCGCAACTAAGATCTAGGGACGCCTCCTTTTTTATAAGCTCTAATATAATAACTAGGGAATACTAAAAGCTATTATATCTAACTATAACTAGAAGTTCCTATTAAAGTTTTAGACTATACTATAGGCCGAATTATATACTAAATTAGGATTCTTAATAGCATATTATCCTTAAACTAATAGTATTTTAGAATATAAGAGTTAAACCGTTAAACCAGCTATTTATTACTTTCTTAACCTCGTTAATAATAACTAAGTAATATTACTACTAAGTCTTTAATATAACCTTAATAACGCTTACTTATAAGTTATTAGTAATTCTCTAAACTAGATCCCATATAATAGGAATACTAATAACGCGTTAAATATCTTAGGTAATACTAATCCTAAAATAAACTGCGAAATCTTCTAAGAGGAAGCGAAAGTTTTAATTATAATAGCCTAGCTATATATAAAGGAATAGTATAATAGAAAATATCGTTTTATTACCTTTAAGCTAGGCGACTAGGTATACCTTAAGA
The DNA here is from genome assembly GCA_036785755.1 of Colletotrichum ledebouriae. Lineage (NCBI taxonomy): Eukaryota > Fungi > Ascomycota > Sordariomycetes > Glomerellales > Glomerellaceae > Colletotrichum > Colletotrichum ledebouriae. The sequence continues at coordinate 13,638 of JAVHLU010001381.1, read as the reverse complement.
TAGGATTAGGATATTATCTACTAGGATAGCTAAACCTAAAGTATAGCTATTAGTATTAGGATAGGATAAGATAGACTTAGCTATATAACTTTCGGAAAACTCCCTTAGCGCACGGACCTATTATAAGAAGACTATAGAGTAGAGCGTAGAGGAGAGGAGTATAGTAGACTTAAGGATAGTATATATATTATTATAATTAGTACCTTAATAATCCTATACCTCGTTTTTTAGTATTTTTCTTAGCGAATCTATACCTAAGTTAAATAATCTCTTTTAATTAGATCTACGAATTATTCTATATATCTTTTAAGCTAACTCTTAATATTCTTACCTATTTATAAGTAGACCTATATTATTTATTATCTTTCTAGTTCCTATTAGTTCTAGCCCTTTCTAATAGTACCTAGAGGCGGATTCTTTTACTCTTTTTAATAGCTTTTATAGGCTTCTTAAAGAGTTAGGTGCCTTCGCTATGTCTATATATCCCTGCTATTAATATATATATATATAAATAATCCACTTTAAATATAATAATAACTTAAGAAATTTATAAGTAACGAATAATAACGATATAAATAATAATAAAAACGTAGTTTAAAGAGAGGAAGATATTTATAAACCTATCTTAGTTCTAAGGGAATAGTAATAGCTATACTCTCTTATAGAATTAAGGTAGGAACGACGTAGACCCTGAAATCCTCCCTTTCTCTTATTCTTTCTATACTATTAATAGGTTCTAGCGAGTATATTCCTTTCCTTATCCCCTTATATATTATTATAATTATTATTATTTAACTAGTAGGTTATAGCTAATATAGCTAAGATAGCTATATATAATACTTATATAGAGATTAGTAGTCTTACTAAGCTAATAAGTATAGCGAGATTAACTAGATTAGTAACTAGAGACTAATAAACCCCTTATTATTATAGCCCTAAGTACTAAGAGCGATATACTAACTTTAGAAAGATATTAATATAGTAAAGCTATAAATTCTTCTAAGATAAGAGTATTATTAAGAAGACCCTTCTATATTAAGTAATAAGACTTAAAGTAGATCTATAATAGCCTAGAGTAGTAAGATCGAGGTTACTAGACCTTTCCTATATATATTTATTTATTTAGTTTATATTATTTCGTTTTTCGTTTTATTTAAAGAAGGTTATAACTACTTACTTTATCTTTCTATTTAGAAGATATTATAATAATAACTTCACTTTATTAACTATAATACTCTATTACTTTAACTATATAATATTTACTTTAATATTTATAGACCTATAAATATTATATCTTCTTCTTCCTTAGCTAACTTAGATACTAGATCCTCTTCTAATAAGGGGAAATAGCCTAATAAGAGATTTATAGGAGCTATATTTAGTAAGATATAACCTCGTGCTATAAAATAGCTAGCCTCTAATAATAGTATAAATAGGTCTATAAATCCTACTTCTAGGATAGGAGTAACGCCCTTAAGTACTCTATATTCCCCTAAAGGAAGTTATATTAATTAGGATATTATAGCCCTTACTAATCTTATTATAAGACGTCCTATTATTATAGTAATAACTCCTTATTTAACTAGAGCGCTTAAGTTTATTAGTACTAATATCTCTAACTTTATTACTAATTATAAGAGCCTTTTGAAGCTTTACTATAAGACTAATAAAGATATAAAGAACGAGGTCTATATATATAGCTCTAGCGACTATTAAGATATAGTAAATTCCTATATTAGTAAAGCTAAGACCTAGAAGGAAGCTAAGGAGAAACTTCTATATTAGTTCGGATTTATAGGCCTAAAGTCTTATTAAAACCCTAATAAGAACCTTTAGAACCTAGTTATAGGATCTTATATTAAGAATAATAACCCTTCCTAGGTTATAGCGTTAATTACTACTATTTAATAGCTTTAATAGAGAGCTATCTAGTATAGAGACCTAGAACTTATTAATACTAAGCTTATTTATATTACTTATTACTATTTTTTAGAGAGGGATATAAGAGTTATAGCCTAAGGTCTTAGCTACTAGCTTACTAAGGTTATTTTAAAGTAGTAACTTATAATAAAAGACGCTCTAATTAAATAATCTACTACCCGCTAGGGACTTTAGTAGTTATCTAGCTTTATTAAGCCTAAACTAATAATAACGCTTTAAGTCCCTATAAAGATAATTCTAATAAAGTAGAGGGCTAAAGCTAAGGAACCCTTTATAACCTAGACTACTAGCTTAATTATTAACTCTCTTATAGAGAACTTTAGGACCCTAAATCTTAATAGGGCTAATTATAAGATAGATATCTTAACTCTTATTAAGAGAGTTACTAGCTAAGGAGATAATATTTTTAATTTAAATACTATAGAAGCTACTAAATATTATAAATAAGAATCTTAGGATTATTTATAAACTTAATTCTAATAATAGTAATACTTTTACCTATAAGCTAGATATAGGGACTACTAAGGAGGATACTAGTAATACTAGGGATTTAGAAGAGGTAGAGTAAGAGGAGGCTATAGAGGCTTCTAGTAAGATAAACTACTATAGTATATACCTTTCTAAGCTATAGGGGCTAGGATAGGATAAGATAGACTTAGCTGCGCAACTTTCGGAAAACTCCCTTAGCGCACGGACCTATTATAGGAAGACTATAGAGTAGAGCGTAGAAGAGAGCAGTATAGTAGACTTCAGGGGAGTATATATATTATTATAATTAGTATCTTAATAATCCTATACCTCGTTTTTTAGTATTTCTCTTAGCGAATCCGTACCTAAGTTAAACAATCTCTTTTAATTAGATCTACGAATTATTCTATATATTTTTTAAGCCTACTCTTAATATTCTTACCTATTTATAAGTAGAGCTATATTATTTATTATCTTTCTAGTTTTTATTAGTTCTAGCCCTTTCTAATAATACCTAGAGGTAGATTCTTTTACTCTTTTTAATAGCCTTTATAAGCTTCTTGGAGAGTTAGGTACCTTCGCTACGTCCGTATATCCCTACTATTAATATATATATATATAGTTAATCCACTTTAAATATAATAATAACTTAAGAAATTTATAAGTAATGAATAATAACGATATAAATAACGATAAAAACGTAGTTTGAAGAGAGGAAGATATTCGTAGACCTATCTTAGTTCTAAGGGAATAGTAATAGCTATGCTTTCTTATAGAATTAAGGTAGGAATAATATAGACCCTAAAATCCTCCCTTTCTCTTTTTTTTTTATACTATTAGTAGGTTCTAGTAAGTATATTCCTTTCCTTACCCCCTTATATATTATTTTAATTACTATTATTTAACTAGTAAGTTATAGCTAATATAGCTAAGATAGCTATATATAATACTAATATAGAGATTAATAGTCTTACTAAGCTAATAGGTATAGCGAGATTAACTAGATTAGTAACTAGAGACTAATAAACCCCTTACTATTATAGCCCTAAGTACTAAGAGCGATATACTAACTTTAGAGAGATACTAATATAGAGAAGCTATAAATTCTTCTAAGATAAGAGCGTTATTAAGAAGACTCTTCTATATTAAGTAATAAGACTTAAAGTAAATCTATAATAGCCTAGAGTAGTAAGATTAAGGTTGCTAGACCTTTTTCTATATTTATTTAGTTATTTAGTTTATACTATTTCCTTTTTCGTTTTATTTAAAGAAAGTTATAACTACCTATTTTATCTTTCTATTTAGAAGATATTATAATAATAACTTCACTTTATTAACTATAATACTCTATTACCTTAACTATATAATATTAACTTTAATATTTATAGACCTATAAGTATTATAACTTCTTCTTGCTTAGCTAACTTAGATACTAGATCCTCTTCTAATAAGGGGAAATAGCCTAAAAAGAGATTTATAAGCGCTTCGTTTAATAAGATATAACCTTATACTATAGGGTAGCTAGCCTCTAATAATAGTATAAATAGATCTATAAATCCTACTTCTAGGATAGGAGTAACGCCCTTAAGCACTCTATATTCCCCTAAAAAAAGTTATATTAATTAGGATATTATAGCCCTTATTAATCTCCTTATAAGACGTCCTATTATTATAGTAATAACTCCCTATTTAACTAGAGCGCCTAAGTTTATTAATACTAATATCTCTAACTTTATTACTAACTATAAGAGCTTTTTAAAGCTTTATTATAAGACTAATAAAGATATAAAGAATAAGGTCTATATATATAGCTCTAGTAACTATTAAGACGTAGTAAAATCGTATATTAATAAAACTAAGACCTAGAAGGAAGCTAAGGAGAAACTTCTATACTAGTTCGGATTTATAGACCTAAAGTCTTATTAAGACCCTAATAAGGACCTTTAGAACCTAGTTATAGGATCTTATATTAAGGATAATAACCCTTCCTAGGTTATAGCGTTAATTATTACTATTTAATAGCTTTAATAGAGAGCTATCTAATATAGAGACCTAGAACCTATTAACGCTAAGCTTAATCGCATTACTTATTACTATTCTTTAGAGAGGGCTATAAGAGCTATAGCCTAAAGTCTTAGCTATTAGCCTACTAAGGTTATTTTAAAGTAGTAGGTTATAATAGAAAACGCCTAATTAAATAATCTACTACCCGCTAGGAACTTTAGTAGTTATCTAGCCTCGTTAAGCCTAAACTAATAATAATACTTTAAGTCCCTATAAAGATAATTTTAATAAAGTAGAGGGCTAAAGCTAAGGAACTCTCTATAGCCTAGATTACTAGCTTAATTATTAACTCTCTTATAGAGAACTTTAGGACCCTAAATATAAATAGGGCTAATTATAAGATAGATATCTTAACCCTTATTAAGAGAGTTACTAGCTAAGGAGATAATACTTTTAATCTAAATACTATAAAAGCTACTAAACCTTATAAATAATAATCTTAGGACTATTTATAGACTTAATATTAATAATAGTAGTACTTTTACCTATAAGCTAAATATAGGGATTACTAAGGAGGATACTAGTAATACTAGGGATTTAGAAGAGGTAGAGTAAGAAGAGGCTATAGAGGCTTCTAATAAGATAGGCTACTATAGTACGTGCCTTTCTAAGCTATAGGGGCTTGCTAGTTTTATAGCGCTATTAACTATATTATTATTAGCTATGTTAAATATCTCGAAGCTAGCTAGAATAGGGTCTATTACTATATATCACCCTACTACTTTATTAGTACCCTAGATATAAGCACTAAGGTTAAGATAGGTATTATTAATAAAAGCTATAACTATAAATTAACTAATAGTTAGATAGTTTTAAAGTATATTTTCATTAATAAGGATACCTTTATATATTATATAGTTACTATAAGTAAGTTAGTAGAAAGGTAGTAGCTAAAGCTTCTAGAGGAGGTTATAAGAGTTATTAGTTATAATAAGATATACCCTAAACTATCTATTAGCTTTATAAATTTATTAAAGGATATTACTTAATTATATAACTTTATAGATATAATATTCGTTAGGTTTAAGCTAAAGAACTAGTATATTAACTTAGTAGAAGATATTATTACTATAGAAAGAAGAAAGCTATAGGGTATTATATAGAACCTTATAATACTTATTATTACTAGGCTCCCTAAATAGTAGATTTACCCACGATTTAAAACCCTCCTATTTAAATTACTTAGAGAGTTATACAGCTCCTAGATAATAAAGAAGATACTAAAGACGCTATATTACTAGATACCCCTAAGGAATAAGTTAAATAGTAGAAGTAGGATAAATAGGATAAGCCTCGGATTTAATATAGTAATTTATAAACTAGCTATACTCTTACCCTTAAGCTATATAATAAAAGAATAAATAGGAAAGTAGCTATCCCTAAAGCCTTCCTTTATTAAAACTAGCCTAATTAGGATAGAACGATTTATAATACTACTAAAGCTATAATCGCTAAGTATAAGGATAGATATAACTTAAAGGTATAAGAGGTCTTTATTCCTATTAATATTATACTTCTAGATTAATTTACTAAGATAGGAGAGAGTAATAAGGAGCTATAGGAATAAATAGATTAATAGAATAATAATAAGAACTATTCTAAAGGCTAAGTAACTTTAGTTACTATTTCTATAGACTTACCTAAGGATTTATAAACTAAGGTAATTTAATTTAACTACTATATAATTAATCCTATCTTTAAGATAAGCGCTATAATAAAAGATTAAGATTCGGTATTACTTCTACTACTAAGACGTATTACTATCCTAGACTTCGTTATAACCTACTAGTAGATTACTATTACTCTTTATAGCCCTATAAATATATTAATTAGGGGGATTATTAATAGTAGCTCTGCTATTAACCTTATTAGTAAAAGTTATATTAAGCGCCTAGGCTTATAGAGTAATATAATTAAAATAAATATAGGGATCTATAGGATTACTAATAGAGAGCAGAGGACCTAGTTTATAAGTATAATTATAAACAACGTTTATATTAATAGTAATTAGATTTAAGATATTAGCTTTTTCGTTTTCCCTAAAAACGCTTATAATAAGGACCTAGTACTAGGAGCTCCCTTTATCTTAAAGACTTAAATAATACTAAATTATATATAGAACTAGATTATTAAAGTCCTTTAGTCTAGGAATATTAAGATTAATATCTTATTATTATTTTATATAGGAGACTTAACTACTTAGTTCTTAGAAATTATTACTAAGATAGATTACTTTATTTCTTCTTAGTATTAATATACTCTCTTATTTCCTATAGAGGAGGGGAAATAGAGGATATTACTAATAGACTAAATATAATAATAAGCTTAAACCTTATAAGAGATAATTAGTAAGTTAATAATACTAAGAATAAGGAAGAGCTAGATATAGTACTAAGGAGTATAAGGATATACTAGGATATTAAAGTATTTTAATAAGCTTTTAAAGGCTCTTATAACCTATTAAACGAAGTTAAGTAATAGTTAGACCTAGATAAGGAAGATATTACTATTTTTAAAGAGTTTAGACTGATTTCTAATAAAATCCTAGAAACTATAATCTATAACGAAGTTACCCCTAAGCTTAATAAGATCTATAAAGCGATTATAAGTATAGGGTATATAATAGGATATAATAGCTATAGTATTAATTATTAATACTATATTTATAAACCTAAGAAAAGAATATTAAAGAAGAAAGTACCTAGGAGGAAGTATAAGTTAGTATATTAGAAAGGTATTAAAGTTAGTATAGCTATAGATACTACTTTCTCCTATAGTAATTATAAACCTATACTAATAACGCCTCTATTACTAATAGAAGGTATTAATATAATATATAAGATAAAAGATAAGAAGATTTAACCTATTAATAACGCTATATTAAATAGTTTAACCCTAGATAGAGACCTAGAGTAGAAGTTAAAAATATAACTAAAAGCTAAGAAAAATATAATCCTAGATCCTAGTACCCTATTTATAGGCCTAGTTATACTAAAGTTTTTAACTATTAAGTAAGGAATAAGGTTTATAAGAGCTCGATAAGAAGCTATCTTTAAAACTATTAATTATCTATAGCCTAAAGAAAAGAAGCTCCTTTTAGCTATTCTTATTATAAGAGAGAAGGCTTTAGCTTAGGAATTTAAGTATTATAGCTTTATATACCTTTTTATTACGCCTCTATAAATAATTTAAATAGTATTATATAAAGTATAGTAAGCAAAAGGAATCCTAATATTAGAGGACTAGAGTAGGATATTATTATAATTCTAAAGGATAGACTAAAGAAGGGAATCCTTAAGTAAAGTTATATAGCTTACTATAATCTATTCTTCCTTATATAAAAGAAAGATAGTAAGATAAGGCTTATTAATTTAGTAACTAAGATAAATATAGTTATAATATAAGACGTAGTATTACCCCCTTTAGTAGATAATCTTTTAGAAGACTTTGCTATATATTAACTATTATTACTACTAGACTTCTTCTTAGGATATAACTAAGTCCCGTTAGACCCTATAAGTAGAGACTTAATAACGTTTATATTACCTATTAGACTACTATAGATATATATATTACCTTAAGGAGTAACGAACTTAGTTACTTAGTTTATATAAATTATAATTAGTTTAGATAAATTATAATTAGAATCCTATATAACCTTATCCCTAGCTACTATAAAGCCTTCCTTAACGATTTAAGCTCGGAATTACGCCGCAGCCCCTTCGCAAAAAGACTATAACAAATTCACCTAGTTCGCAGGTATAATTCGGGAAATACTATATAGGTATTTTAACCTATACCCTCTACTAGTTAAGGAAAATAATATAGGAACCCTATATATTCCTACTACTTATAAGCAAACCTTCTAAATATTATAGAGTCGGACGCGCGCCGCACCGGGGCTAATTATATTAGAGCCGAACGGGCTACTAAGGCTCTCGTGGTAACGCCCTCGCTAAACCTTCTAGTAAGGCGAAAGCTACTATACGAGATAACTCCTTAACCCAAAAGGTCGACCTTTTAGTAAGGTAAACGCTACTATATAAGAGGTAACTCCTTAACTAAAGAGGTCTTTCCTAAGAGGTTCTTATAGCTAGAAGTATAAGAAGCTCTGCTACTATAAGCAGGGCTTTATACCTCTCCCTCTTCCTTATCCTTATCCCTATAACCTATAATAAATCCTTAACTATATTAGTACTAGACCCTATATATAAAAACGCTAAGCCTGTGCGAGGCACGCCCTTTAATATGAATAACGCGCGAGAGCTTACTAGAGAGTTTAGTATTAATATAATTAATAAAACCCGCTCCTTCTTTAACTACTTTATTATATATAGAGAGTATATTATTAGTATAGCCCTTAAGAGGGCTCTTATTAATACCCCTAGAGGGGATACTTACTATTATATTATAGCTAAGTAAGTAGACTTAGTAGTAGAAGCTAGGCGGGTTATTATATACCCTATAGAGTAGCCCTTTTTTAAGCAGGTCCTCTATACTATTAAGGTAGAGGCAGCCTAGGCCCCTTAGGGGAACGTCGGTAAGTATAGCTTATACTAAATAGAGAGAGCGTTACTAATAATAATATAGTAAAGATAGTAATAACTTCTAGCAGACGAAGTAGTAATAGAGGCGGTATTAGCAGCGCAGGTAGTGCGCGAGAGGAAAAGTCGATAGTTTCGTAGTTTGAATAATTAAAAACTACGTTATTATTAATATAAAGTTAAAGATCGTGAGGCTATCTAGTAGGGTATATATAAGTGCGGCTGTAGTTAGGAAAGTTATGATTACGTGACTGAAGGCTATATATTGTTAGGAGGCGCGGAGTTAGAAGGTCTGTTGCACTTAAGCAGGTAAAATCACTATGCAGTGGCCAGAGGCCCTTCCTTAACGATATTACTATTAAAGGACTAACTTCGCGATATAATAAAGAAGAGATTAAGTCTTATCTAGGGATTTATAGATTTACTTTAGAATACTTATAGAATATTAATAAGGTCTTAGTTAATTTAGAGCTAGTAAAGTATATAATAATAGTAGTTAAGTTATAGTAGGCCTAGGAAGTAGTAATAATTATTAGCTATATTTATAATACTAATAGGTATTATCTAGAGGAAGCGAAGATAGTTAAGATCTATAAATAGGCTGCTTTTACTAATTTAATAGAGTTAAGGGCTTTCCTTAGGATTATAATATTCTATAGATCCTAGGTAAAGGACTACTCTACTATTATAAAGCTACTTACTAACTTACTTAAGAAAGATACCTTATTTAGCTAGGAGGAGAAGTAATAAATAGCTATAAATACCTTAAAGGTAATACTTATAAGGGCTCTAATCCTTATTACTATAAACTATAGCCCTAAAGGAGGAGATATCTACCTTATAGTTAATACTAGTAATATAGGATAGGGTAGAGTCCTAGGATAATTTATTAATAAGTAGCGCGTAGTTTCTTACTTTAAGAATAGTACTTAGTTAGAACTAGAGTTATTATATAACGCTAGGAAGAAGGAATTATATAGTATTCTAAAGGCTTTAAAGAGGGTATATAACTATTTATATAGATAATACTTTATCCTAGAGATAAATATTTAGATATTAGTTATATAACTTAATAGAGTAGCTATAAACCTCCTAGGAACCCTTATTATTTACTAGATTATATAGAATTAAATATTTAACTTTAAAGTATAATATATTTATAATACTTAGAATATAATAATAGATAGCTTATTATAAAAACCCTAGGGACCTTCTAATACTATTAATAAAGAGGCTAAGGGGGAGATTAACTCCTAGATTAATTTATAGATCTTCTTTATAGATATAGAAGCTAGTTCCTTCTTTAATTAAGCTTAATATTATAGTAATAAGTAATATATAGAGGAGGTTCTAATAAGAAATATAGAGGTTATTAGTAATATAATAAGTATCCTAGATATACTTCTTAATAATTTATAAAGCTATTTAGTATATTCTTAATAAATCGCTTATTATTTAATAATATAGAGATACTTACTAGGAATTTAACTAATAAGGTATTATAACTTTAAGACTAGAGCGTTAGATTATTATATTTAGAACTACTTACTTTTTATTAGATTAATAAATTAAAAGCTAATATTATAATAAGTTATTTATAATCTTAAGTAGTAGGAGAAGCTAATTATAAAAGCTTATAAAGAGAGTAGTTATTAAGGTAAGTAAGCTATAGCTAGAAGACTATTTAATTACTATATCTAGGCTAGTATATATATAGAAATTAGCGAATCCCTAAAGAGTAACCCTAATTACTAAAAGAGGAGAGCTTAATATATAGATAATATAAGAACCTATAGCTCCCTAAAGGGGCTACCCTTTATAAGGATCTATAAGCCTCTAGCCACTACATAGTGATTTTACCTGCTTAAGTGCAATAGACCTTCTAACCCCGCGCCTCCTAATAATATATAGCCTTCCGTCACGTGATCGTAATTACTAACTACCTTTCCTTACCATAGCTATACTTATATATACCTATAGCCTCACGATCTTTAACTTTATATTCATAATAATATAGTTTTTAATTATTTAAACTATAAAACTATTAACTTATCCTCTCGCGCACTACACGCGCTACTAATACCGCCTCTATTACTACTTCGTCCGCTAGAACTATGCCGTTATTAGCAACGCTCACTCTATTAGTCGGCGCAAGCTATACTCACCGACCCCTAATAGGCCTGGGCTGCCTAGGCTGCCTCTACTTTAGTAATACGGAGGACCTGCTGAAAAAAGGGCTACTCTATAGGGTGCATAATAACCCGCTAAAATTCCGCTGCTAAGTTTACTTGCTTAGCTCTAATGCTATCGCGCCTTATGGAGTCCCCTATAGGGGTATTAAGGTGAGCCCTCTTGAGGGCTATGCTAATAATACGGCTTGGCGTATTTGTATGCGGGGTCTGGTACTGATATACTTAAGGGATAAGGATAAGGAGGAGGGAGAGGCATAAGGCCCTGCTTATAATAGTAGAGCTTCTTATACTTCTAGCTATAAGAACCTCTTAGGAAAGACCTCTTTAGTTATAAAGTTACCTCTTATATAATAGTATTTACTTTTAATACCTTACTAGAAAGTTAACTTTCTAAGTTAAGGAGTTATCTTATATAATAGCTTTTATAGCACTTTTAGTACCTTACTAGAAGGTTAACCTTTTAAGTTAAGGAGTTATCTTATATAGTAGCTTTAGTATAAGAACCTTAGTAGCCCGTTTAGCTCTAATATAATTAGCCCTAGTGCGGTGCGTATCTAACTTTATATAAGGGTTTACTTATAAGTAGTAGGAACGTGTAGGGTTCTTATACTATTTTCCTTAACTAGTAGAGGGTATAAGTTAAAAAACCTATATAGTATTTCCTAAATTATGCTTATAAACTAGGTGAATTTATTATAGTCTTTTTGCAAAGGGGCTGCGGCGTAATTCCGAACTTAATAAGGATCTTATTAGATATATAGAGAGTAAGTAAGTAATACCTCGTAAAGGTAAGAGACTTACTTATAGAATAGCTTAAAGCTTACTAGCTTAAGAGAGAAACTTTAGCTAATATTATAAAGTTTATCTAGGAAGAGATTATCTATTACTATAAACTATATAGTAAACTTATTATTAATAGAGGCCTAGAGAATAAGGATACTATTATTAAGTTTAATAATAAATATAATATAAGGAGGAAAGTAATATCTATACATAACCTAAGGGCTAATAGAGTAATTAAGACTAGTTATTAGCTAATTACTTATATATTATTAATATAGACTAGAGGAGAGAGAGATATTAACCCTTAACTATACCTTCCCGCTACTTTATTTATAAACTAATTAAGTATTTATATTTTAACTAGCTTTAGCCCTTTCTATCTTTTATATAGATTTAAAGCTATTACTCATATTAAAACCCTAATACTAACTTAGAGGGTTCTTAATTAAGGTTTAATAATAATAAAGGAAGAGGAGGTTTAAGTATATCTATAAGCCTTCCTATAACTTAATAAGAATAGAATATACGCTAAAAAGATAATTAATAGTTAATATAAGAAAATTATAAAAGAGAAGAGGCTAGAGGTAGGTAATTTAGTACTAGTATTTAATAGTAAGGGTTCTATAAATAAATTATCTATTAAAAAGCTTGACTATTAATAATAAAGCCCCTTTTATATCCTATTATAAGCTCTAAATGCTCTATTATATTAATTAGTAATATTAATAAGTAATAATACTATTAGAAAGACGTCTAATAGGAATTAACTTTATAAATTTATTTAAACTCCTAAAGGGTATTAGAAACTAAGTAATTTAGATATTTATAGATTTAGTTTAGAAAGAACCCTAATAAAAGTCTTCTTAATATTAGGGAATAAAGAGTATAATAATTATATACTTAAGAAAGAGGAGGAGGAACCTATAATACCTAGAGAAAGTAATTAGAAGAAAGAGGAGGATTTATTATAATTAGCAATATAGCTAAAGTAATATTTAAAAGATTCAGAGAACGTAATTAAAGCTTTAAAAGCTAAATAATAGATAGTTATTAAGATTCCTAAGATAATTAAAAAAAAAGAAAAGAAGTATATTAAAATAGAGGATCTAGGGGATATATAGGGTTTCTTTTATTATAACTTATTTTAATTAATAATTTATAAACCTATTCTTATTTTCTTTTCTTTTTATTTCTTAGTTTAAAAGTTTAAGATTCTAGGGATAATATTCCTAAACTTTAGGAATAAGAGTAAGAGATAGTATTAATAACTCCCTACTTATTTAAGTACGCCTCCTCGCTACTATTTAATATAATAATAGCTTAGATAACTTTAATATTTATTAGTAGTTATAATAGGATTATTAAGCCTAGGAAAGTATAAGATCCTTAATCTTTTAGTAATAATACTAAAGCCCCCCCCCTTACTAAACAAATATAAGATTAATAACCTAAAGATAAGAGAGAAGAAGAGAAGGGGAAAGAGGGTATTAAAATCGTAGTTACTAGCCCCTAGGGGGGATATTAATAAACCCTTTATACCCCCCCCCCCCCCCCTTCCTAGAAAAGATTATTACTAATATTATATTACCTACTACTAAAGGGAAAAGAGGAGGATACTTATTAAAAGGGATAATATTAGTTTTATA
>JAVHLU010001380.1:0-31705 GCA_036785755.1 Colletotrichum ledebouriae | reverse complement strand
CTAGGGGTATTAATAAGAGCCCTCTTAAGAGCTATATTAATAATATACTCTCTATATATAATAGAGTAGTTAAAGAAGGAGCGGGTTTTATTAATTATATTAATACTAAACTCTCTAATAAGCTCTTGCGCGTTATTAGTATTAAAGGGCGTGCCTCGTATAAGCTTAGTATTTTTATATATAAGGTCTAGTATTAATATAGTTAAGGGATAAGGATAAGGAAGAGGGAGAGATATAAGGCCCTACTTATAGTAATAGAGCTTCTTATACTTCTAGCTATAAGAACCTCTTAGGAAAGACCTCTTTAGTTAAGGAGTTACCTCTCGTATAGTAGTATTTACCTTGCTAGAAGGTCGACCTTTTAGGTTAAGGAGTTATCTTATATAGTAGCTTTTCTAGGCTATAAGAGCCTTAGTAGCCCGTTTAGCTCTAATATAATTAGCCCTAGTATAGCGCGCGTCTAACTCTATAATATTTAGAGGGTTTGCTTACGAGTAGTAGGAACGTATAGGGTTCCTATAATATTTTCCTTAACTAGTAGAGGGTATAGGTTAAAATACTTATATAGTATTTCCCGAATTATACCTGCGAACTAGGTGAATTTATTATAGTCTTTTTGCGAAGGGGCTGCGGCGTAATTCCGAGCTTAATAGGTTATATACTCTAATATAAAAACTCTTAAAACCCGGTAGGGAAAAAATAAAGAGGAAATTCTTAGAGTATTATATAGTAGTTGCTAGTAGAAAAACCTAAAAGCTTAAATCTTATAGGTGTAAAAGGAAAACTGGACTTTTATTGTTATTATAGTCTAATAATTTAGATCTATAATGCGGTTATTGTACTTTTAGTAATAAAAGTATATTTTAAAATAATAGTTAGGGGTCTAGTTAGAGCTAGGCTTATAACTATTAAGAAATATCCTATAGGGCTATATTTATAGTTACTAAAGAGCTTATTCTATTATAATAAGAATAGCTATAACGTAGTTACTTATAACTATAGTTAGAGGAATAACCCCTAGAAAAAGGTCGCTCCGGAGCTGATATTAGTTACGTGCTGCGCTAGGAACGGGCGATGCTAAAGGCATCACGATAGCAGGGCAAGGGGGTGGGCAAAAGGTTGATGCAATGGGGGCTGGGCCGGTCGGACGAGGACAAAGTTCCAATCATTCTTATCGCCTCTGTCAATGGTCAGCGACTGTACAAAAAGCTGGGATTTGATATAGTGAATTGGGCGACGACGATGTCTTTGGCTTGGTCAGAGGGAGGCGCGGTCATGATTCGGGACGTTACAGGGATTCATACAAGGAAGGCGATTGGCGAAGAAACAACGAAGAATGTTTTCGGCAAACAGAAAGAAATCGGGGCTGTCTATAAATAATAATTTTGCCGTTGTTGCGGTTCAGAATTGTCCTTCTTCGGGGCGTTTTATGCTCAGCTTGAGGCTTTCCATTTATTCAGCACACGGTATTACCACAATGGATCCCCGTACAGTTCAGCTTCGAGTCGCCTGCTGACTCAGCTCGTGGGGTTCTTCAAGCATTTCTACCGGTAACATTCGTCTGTTCGTCTTCAGACATTTCCATATAATTACATAATTACTCTCAAAGAGTATATCTGCAAGCGGGCCGAATTCTCATCCACGCATCTAAAATGCCACAATTCGTACGACTCACCCGAGTTCCGCGAGCTCTGGCCCAGGTTGAATGTTATTTGAGGCCAACATCTTCGACTCGCTCGCTCCTGACCGCCGTCAACACTTCTATCTGAATGTGTTGAGTCTCCGCAAGATTCTGCGACTCATGAGCTGGGACTTCAACCGAACGTACCGCGGGTAAGTCGTGCATACTGGCATATGGTCTCCGCCAACCTCGTTGGCCTCCCTGTCGCCACCACCACCATTGCTTACGCCTGCTTCCTGGAGTGATCTCCCAGATGGGCACTCTCCTACTAGCAGGACCGCTGATTATGACGGTGTTCCCAAACTCTCGCATCGGCGTTCTCATGAAGGCGAATCTATCCAGCCCCGTGTCGAGCGCGTCTTGCGGAGCACTGAATAGGATAGTCGTCGTCCATAAAATCGAATTGAATAAGCCATTCAGGGCGAGGACAGACCCCGCAAATGTAAAATAAGGCGTGCCGAAATAAATACCTCGTAGTGAAGCAATTCGGCCAACTACGAGTGGCACACTGCAGGCTATGTACACCAACGGGTAAGCTAGGAAGGCTGGGTGATACCCGGTAGGCCGTGGCCTTTCTGACTGTTGGTCGTTCTCCAGTCCGTTTACGGGCACCTGGCTGTGTGTAGATGACCTCTTGTCCGGTAGGTGGCGACAGCTTCGGTTTTGCCGCCACAAAGTGAAGAAGACAGCAGAATACATGACCATTGTAATGCCGATTGAGACTAATACCCAGAAGTAATGGGCCCATAGCCGCCAGGGATCGTAAGCGTTCGATATCCAACACCTGGACAAAAACATAGCCCATATCAGCTTATTCAAGAATTCAGAGCTATAGATAATCCAAGAACAATTAGATAAAAATGAGCTTACCACGCGTTGGCTCTCATGAAGAAAGACTCTCCGGGAACCGCCGGGTCAACTTCTGCTCTTCCCACTCCAGCCCCATTTATGCTGAAGTCGAATACCCAGAGTCCGCCAATCGCAGCGTAGACAGTCCATGGCGGGGGCTTGTAGCCCAAGCC
This sequence comes from Colletotrichum ledebouriae, assembly GCA_036785755.1. Taxonomy (NCBI): domain Eukaryota; kingdom Fungi; phylum Ascomycota; class Sordariomycetes; order Glomerellales; family Glomerellaceae; genus Colletotrichum; species Colletotrichum ledebouriae. The sequence goes on along the minus strand of JAVHLU010001380.1, from coordinate 29,002 downwards.
CACGGTCAAGAAGGTATTCACAGATATTACTAAGAGAAAAAGACTTGCTGCCAGATTACTTGTTGAACCTAGCCAGCCTTGAGCCCAGCAAACTGATGAAGGTGCTATAATCCCGTCGACCGCTACCCAATAAAAGCTCAGGCCATAAGCTAGAGCTTCCATCATGTCCGCGAGTAGGAGATTATAGACCAGAATCGGGAACGGATTTCGAGGTTGTGGTTCGGTTTCCTCTTCGGGCGACTGAGATCTACTCCTGTCCACTGGCCCTCGTTCCTGAGCCTCTGCGGCTAATCTGTCGAGTTCCAAGATCCGGTCGAAACCAGTGGCCCCGGAGCACGGAGCATCAAGTCCCAGGGACAGGTCCGGGAATTGTGCAGCGGCAGCCGTAACGGCTGATTCATTCCGCCGACGGGTTTTTCTTTTCTTCCGTTGTATTTCCTCCCGTCGTTCGGCCACTAGCTTGTATGATATGAAGAGCCACAGCGCTGTCGTGGAAACGAGGGAGAGGAGTGAAAAGACCGTCAAGACGATGAGTCCAACGCGGTGGTCATGGGGCAGGGGCGCCAACGTTGCGCGTTGCGCCGCATCTGACATGATGGACGGACATCTAAGAAGGCCATTGACGCCTAGGGCAATCAGGGCGTAGAACGACGCCTTGGGCAGCAAATATACCCTAACCCCTCAGCATTCTCATGTGCGCTCTCGAAAAGGCAGATAAGATTCTTCTTGACTTCTTCGAATCTTCTTCCCGGCTCTGGACGAACCTTGACTCATGCTTTCCAGTCAGCCCGAAACTCTTTGGGAATAAGCCAATGGGCGCACGGTATGTTCTGAACGGGCCGACATAAGTCGAAGTCTAAGTCGTTGGCTCGCCAGTTTCCTACTAACATACATGACACATGCGGTGTCCTAAAGGTAAAAGAGCACGGCGCTTGTTGCTATGTAGAGCGCCAGGTCGAGTATGAGAACAAATACATCAGCCAATTTACCGCAGTGCAGCTTAAAAAGTACGCGCTGTCGAGTCGAAGAACGTTTTCGACGGCATGCGCGCTTCCAGACATGGGCCTCCAAGGTTGAATGACTTGGGTCCCGGATCACCCGACTTCTCCGGAAAAGGGTCAGCATAGAATAAATCTCTTTCTTGCCAAAGCACAGGAAAAGCTATCAGATAATTAGTGACCTGATGGACACGAAGATCTCCATGACTCCGAGCTGACACACAAACCTTGTGTGCTTACTCCATCATACTTCGTCTGTAATCAGATCTCTATCCTGGACTTTCGTGCTTTCCCTGCCAGTTTACCTGGTTAGCACGTGCATCCTCCAGGTTGTGATATTTCCTGTTTTGTGGACAGGATCAATTCCGGCGGTACGGAACCCGCGCCTACCTCCTCAATGCCAAGACTTTAAATTAAACGGCTGGACGGCAACACCAGAAGAGCTTGCTGCTACTGTTGAAGCATCTTCTTCTGGTGCCTTTTTTTGCCACCCATATTCAGCCACATGGGGGTTAATTACACTTTCTCACACAAGTTTAACCCATATTATGTGCTCTACTATGCACAACACTGTTGAAGCAACTTGATTCGCATTTACGAGCACTTCGAAGACTAATTTTATAACCTCGAATTACCCAAAGTGGTTCACAGTGTCACACTAGGGGTAGCTCCCAGCAAAGCAAGCAGGTCGCTTTTTTTATATAATATAAGTAGGGCGCCCGCTCTTAACTATTTAATATAAGTGCTCTATAGTTAGTATAATAAGTAGATATTTTTTCTTTGGTTATTTGGCGTAGAAGAGACCCCGTTTCTTTATTGCCAGACATAAAAGTTACTTAGATTGGCATTAACCAGTTCCGTAGGTTGATCCACAGCGCCTCGAGGGCGACAAACCCATGGCGCAGAAAGAGAGCCGAGCAGGTTGCCCAGCAGCGGCCTTCGAAACTCGCTCTGGATGCTTTCGAGTGATGTAACCCGCCAGAACGACAGAGGTAATAATAGTTAGGCCTCCGAAAAGATAGTATGCACCCTACGCTGAAGCACTCAATAGGATGGGCGTGATTAGGGCAACGAGCCAATTGGCAAACTGTTTAAGAGGTCAGCTATCGGCCTTTCAGGACATATTGAAATTCAATCTGACGTAATCGGGTGCCATTCCAATCAAATTGCCCGCAGCTCTTGTACATAGTATTGCCCGGTTGGAGTTCGCTGGCATAGATTTTGGCGACGACGTTGCAAGTTGCACGGTAAGCTATGCCGAACACAACTACCGATGCCATGACGACCCGACGGGCTATGCCGGTAGATCTGACAACGTCGGCAGCATCCAGGCTCCCCATCAGCGCTATGAGAGCGGAGAGACAAGCTCCCTGCGCCGACGGCAGTTGTGCGCTGTCCCCATCTATCAGCGAACAGAAGGCCGGTATGGAGACAATGAGTATGGCGACGGAGGATACCCCGGAAGCAATCAGCGTGGAATTGGACTGTGCGACCCCGGCCTGTTCAAACAGGGTAGGAGCGTACTGATTTAGTCCGCGGCGGTCCGTGTGATATCAGACCATCAACTGACATAGACAATGGCATCAATTCCTGACAGCTGGATCTTGCCAGGATGAGAAGAGCCAAAAGGGTTCTAGACCGGTATGGACCGCGGCAAGGTAGTAGCAAGCTCTCTCGGTTTGATAGACTCGGTCGTTCTTGGAGAGTGTGGAGGAGGTCGCGTCGCGCCTCGTTCATATCGGAATGCAGCACCGCCAGAGCGGCTAAAGCTTCCTGTGCTCTTCCTTGGAGGAACAGCCAACGAGGAGACTCAGATAGCGAACAACATGCGATTGCGAGCATCACAGACACTGCAATCTGAATGGCAAAAGGAACTTTCCGTGGTGCGCTCGAGCTGGTTGAGCTGGTGCAGTATCCTGTAAAATAACCGACATTGACACAGAGGGTTGTCATGAATTGCGACAAGCTCGCAAGGAGACCCCGACGCCGTCATGGGGCAATTTTGGAGATGTAGACAGGGATGTTCGGGAGGAAGATACCCGGACCGATCCCAGAGACCGCACGACCGAGGATAAATTGCGCGAGACTGAATGGTGACATCTGCAGTGTTGCACCGATGCCAACAAGAGTGCGCTAGGAAGCATGCTACGCAGTCGGCCATGCTTGTCCGCAAGCCGGCCGGCGAAAAGGGCGGGGAAAATGTACGTGAGAAGGATTATGGATACCGTGATGCGTACCAGTGTAGCCGACATCTGCATCTGTCCCAATGCGACAGAGAACTGTTCCATGTGAACAATGGACCCGATGCACCCTGAGTCGAATCCATTGAGCAGTACGCCGAATGACAAGGCGATTGTCGCTGCCATGCAGTTGGGCACCAGCTTGACCGGAGGCATGGCGTTGATGATGCTCAATCAAGAGAATTCGGAGATGAACTGAGAGGTTCGGCTCCGTCAACTTCTCAGTCGGTAGCCGGCATATGTCGGTTAGCGCCCGGGTGCGTGGCGTTGCTATGATTTCCCATCCGAATCCATCGCCAGATCGTGTCGGTGCTGGCATTGTCCCGCGAAATAGGTAAAGTGTCAATCTCCCGCTTTTTGCGCCTGCAGCTCACACCCACCATTGAGGACTCGTGGTTGAGACAAGGGAGTTTGAAGAATGCGCCTTTCCACGAATAGAGACAAGATGTCTCGGGATTGACATGCCATACACCATCCATAGCTGTGGCTCAGAAGCATGTGGCATGTGAAGTCATTAAGATGCCCCTTAAAAAGCTTTTGAGCATCCGCCACTCGAGTTTCCCCTTACAATTGACCAGCAAGTTTCCGTCATCGTACAGCGATCAGGCGCGGGCATTTTGAGAGAGCATGTAGCGGAACCCGCATTCCTTGTTGATTTCCCTCTGCTCCCTCGAAACGGGCACAGGCTTTGGTATAGGGATACAGAGTCCCTTAAAAGGAGATGAACGACCCTCTCATCCCTTCAACATCATCTCCTGCTCTGGATGCGTTTTCAGACACCGTGCCGTTGCGCAACGATATGAATTCCTTCAGGAGGAGGAACCATGGCTGGCCTTGGATATGGCGCGTCCTCTGTATCGTCATATTGTTTCTCCGCCCAAACGCCCTTGGCTCACGTGTAAGAGCCGGATTCGAGCGCCATTTCGGTCAACGTCAACTGACAAGTTTCGTGGCATAGGCAGCTGCGATGTCCTCCTCCCGCGACTTCGACGAGCCCGAAAGCACCACACCCGCTGCCAGCTTCCAACACCAGAACTTCCTCGGAGAAACGGCATACTACAGCTCGGAGGCAATGGAGAACATCCTCCCACACCACATGTTTCGAAACAACAACATCGCAGTAATTATAGAGACCGACCCAGCGAAAGTTCCTACACTAGTTCCCATCATGCTGCATTTTGCCTCGACTCTGGGTCCTAACTGGCCGATTGTTCTATTCACGCTGCAGAAGAACTGGGAGGCACCGTCCTCGATGGACTTCCGACAGCTCATGGAGTCGAAACGCATCATCGTTCTCTATCTTCCTCCCGATACGGCGTTCCCAGACCACACATCTGTGACCCAGTTCCTGGTTCGGCCTTGGTTGTGGCAGCTCTTTGCGCCTGCACATCGAGTCCTCATGTTCCAAGTCGATAGCATCCTGTGTTCCCAATCAACCCGAAGGGTCGAAGACTTTCTAGAATGGGATTTCATTGGCGCTCCTATTATAACAGGGCGCGGGTTCGGGTACAATGGCGGGCTTTCAATACGCAACCCAACTCTTTTTCTGGAGGCCGCCAAGGAACAGCAAAAGAACCCAAAAGCGCTCAAGCCTGAGGATCAATGGTATTACGACAGGTTACGGGAACGTGGGGCCCATTTACCCACCGAGGACGAGGCGAAACTATTTGCTGTCGAGACAGTATACTATGAACAGCCATTGGGTTATCACCAACCAGCACGATGGCAGAAGGACAAGATGCCGGAAATCACGAAATGGTGTCCCGAGGTTCAAATGTTGACGAAAGGACAGCACTTTTTCTAGGCTTAGCGCGGTTTTCCATAGACTAGACATGGGAAGTTTTCGGCGTATTTAATTCTTTTGACAAGATGGGATGCTCAATCACGACTTTCTAGTCTAGGGAGGCGCCTCCATGAGCCACTCTCTGAATCTTCACGATGCCTGCCTCACCACCTTTGACCGATACTATGCTTGGATGCGTGGGCATCTTACTGTCCTCGGTGGAATAATCCATCATCCCTCTCGTGCGTTCAGGAAATTCTGGATTCTGGGGCTCTCCCACAACGCCAACGCTCTCGACTGGACGGTACGAGTTGCAAAATCCACAGGCACTGTCGCTGTGAACTGGAAGCGTACAGGCAAGCCTGACAGACTTGTCATCCATGCCCGCTGACGAGCTTTGGCGCACAAGAGACGGACAAGTCTTATCGGCAGGCAAACCAGTGGTGTTGATGCCTTTACAAACTATGTCGAACGCGACGCTGAGGGTCAGGCCGAGTTCCTCGACCGTTGAGCGAATGTCATCGACAGTGGTGGAACTCTTGTAGTCGAAGCAATGAGTAGCGCCGAGTTCTCCAAGAGCGGCGTGGTTCTTCGATGACGCAGTTACGAAGATTGGGCGAATGCCAGCGGCTTTAGCTAGTTGGACAGCGGAAATTGACACGCTAGTCGCGCCTCCCAAGATGAGAATCGCGATGCCCTCAGGCTTCGGTCCAGCAACGCCTGTTTCTGCGAGACCGAAGCCGAGTACGTTGATAATAGTGTCGACATCGCTACACCAGCGGGGACCCTGTAGGTGAGATTGTCCTCCAAAATCCCCGAGTCCTGGTGGGTGCCGAATAACGAAGGTTTCGGGGAGAGAACAGGAGAGAGACCGAAAATGGCATCACCAACTCCGAAGGACGACTCGGGCCCAGGGCCTCAACTGCCCTGGCGAACTCGATTACAAAGGAACGAAGGCTGACATGGAAGAAACTGAGATCGCAATGGTTGATGCCGGAGTATTTGACCGAAATGAGTTTTGAGACTTCTGGGGTTTACATATCGGATACCTCAGAGATGGAGAGGTGACCGTCATCTCCCAAGTATATCGACTTAGCCATGCTGAGTATTGGGAAATGCGCAATCGTCGGAAATTGAAAGGAAGATAGAAGTTGCAACACCACAGTGACTTGATGTGCACATCAAAAGATACAAGTGGCCAACTAATGGATGGCCCAAGGACAAGGAGCAGAAGGAACTCGTAATACTGAATCATCAGAACATCGCCCCTCACTGGGAAGGGCTCATCATTGCTCCCTCAACTCGGGGCCCAGGATGGACCCGAGAGGAGGTCTTGCTTCTGGCCGCGGAGGCTCGGAAGGATTTCGGCGACAGAACCATTCAATATGTAAGGCATCCCACAGCGTTGATCTGAGTTTGCCGACAAGCTCCCGCAGCTGGTCGATTTATGGAAGGAAGCCGGTGTCAAAGACTGCCAAAGAGGAGTAGTGCGCCCGCTGGCAAGATTATGTCAATCTCGCAGGCTTGATACCACTTTTCAATAGAAGCTTGATTCAAATAAGAAACACGATCTTGTCCCCTCATGGAGATGGCGGTTTAAGGATTGCAATTCACTTTCCCGCCACTGACTTTATTCTGCGCAGGCACGTTTGCAAATGAATACCGTGGAAGTATCCGTCCATTATTCCCCGCTCACGCTCGTAAAGGCTCGAATCCATGGGTCTAATGTCGAGGATACAAATGTTCTGGGTCATGATCCCATGCACACGAAGTTCGCAACTGCAACGGTTCACTACCCTGTCTTTTAGGATGCCGTGGACAACTCATTCGCAGGAAATATCAGCTGTTCTTATTTTATTTAACGACTCGTGTGCGGAAAGGAAGAAGGCAAGCAGGTGGGAAGGTGAGGGAAAAGCGCAAATCTAATCTACCCAAGGGGAGGCAATGTGTCCGAGAAAAAGAAAAACCATTGTCAGAATGCTATCATCAGTCCGAGAACATCGATCTTGTCCACTCCGTTCTGCACCTATTTCGAGGACGGCGGATCCGACTACATCCGCCCCTATGTTCAAGAAAACTGCGTATCAGCCAAGTTTCCCGGCAGCATACCCATCTGGTAACCTCCAGCGGTGTCAATCTTCCCCATCAACGGCTGAACGTTCCAGTCATACTTGATGGTTTCGGGTGGTGAAGCAGCAGTGCCGCACGGGAACAACGTGAAGTCTTGATATTCATTGATCGGCTGTTGAAAGGCCAGGACGCATGCACTAGTACCCACCTCGATGTTCCAGTTACTACGACAGTTCGTCGGCGAGTCTCCACCGTCGGTTATGGGAGATTCGGACAGCATCGTGGTGGGGTTCGAGCTATCTGTGAGAGACGGGACTGCAGACAAAGTTGTCGACAGGGAAAGCGATTTAGTCTCTTCAAAGTCGTTGATAAGTTCTAGGCCGGTCTGAACCCTCGACAGCTCACGAGGGTCCATCTGACCTTGTGACCGAGTTGCCAAAAAGCTCCGGAACTTGGCGCAAAATTCCGAGAAATGACATTCGCTTGCTGGCTCATCTCGATCTGTAGACTCGGATTAGCTACTGTCCAAGAAACGCCTCGACACTCTGTCAGAAGGGACTCACAAGGTGACGGGATAGTGTCCGAGGGGAAGATAATTCTGTAGATATCCTCCCACTTGGCAATGGGCGACTTCCCGCGTCTCTTATCCTGTATCCTGCGCCACTGGTCCTCATCGAGGCTGCCGTCCGATGACTCAAAGGAGTTCTCGCGCGGGGCTAAAGATTCCTGGTGCTCCGTTAACTCTATCGCCGTGTTATACCGATGGAGGCAGCGGTTGCATCGATAGCCCACTTCGAAGTGTATGCGATGAAGATGCTCTCTGTGATTAAGGTAAGCGCTTGCAAACAGGGATAGGTGGCTCCATGTGGGGGCATACTTCAATCTCGCAATCTCCCATCCGCGGCCGCCACATGAGGTCCAGTCCTTCGTACCGTACTTTTCCGGGTGATTCTTGAAGTACGGACAGGCGAAGAGGACCCTCGAAGACTGCTCAGAGGAGACCTTACGGCTGCGACGTCTCCTTTCGCTAGTATCGCGTGGCACTAAGGGGCTCAACGTTGTGGATAGATCGGTTCTCTTCCGTTTGCTCCGGGATTGGGACCCACCGGCGACGTTTAGGGATCTTTTGTTTGGAGGTGACGCTTTATATGTCGATAGAGTGGGATTTGACATCGGCAACGTATGAGACATCGCATGGGTAGTGTCCAAGCCATGACCGACACCTTGGAATCCCGTCTGTTGACAAGCCTGTCGCTGGAAGCTACCGGGAGCTGTCAAGCGTTTCGAGGACCAGTTTTCGCCTGCATTCAGGTCGAGACTACCCCAAGCCTGTTTCTCATATGCGCCTTGAACCGGGCCAGTAGCATCAAGATGGTCCGGCAGACGCAGCATATTGACGCTAATGGACCGATCATTCTCGATGTGGTGAATAGCCTCCACAGCAGCTTTGCTCTTTTCTGGACGCGGAGCTGGTCTTGCGTACGAAGGGTCATCGGCGCATTTTTGATGAATCGCCCTCAAATTGGTAACAAGCTCGTCGCTTCTTATGCGCTTCTCTCTGTCGACCTGGAGCATACCATTCATGACTAGGTCAAGTAGATCGTGGGTGAGAGGGCTTGCCGTCGGAGACTGATGAAGCTTCTCGATCCACTGCAGAAGTCAGTAAAGGCACTCAACCAAATCACCGAACAACTCACATGGGAAACTGCAGGCTTGAGTTTCAGACCGCCCTTGTCCTTCTTTTCGATCTGAAAGAAGGAATCGTCGACACCTCCTTTGGCATCTTCGAGCAGCACTCCGCCATTCATCGCCCGCTTCATCCGGAATGTCTGCACGCCCTTCCTCCCTAGCGTCATCCACGTCGCAGCGACGCTCATGACACACCCAAGAGATCAGATGTCTGCCCTCCGCCCATCGAAAGTACCGACGTCGTGCTCAGGTGCGCGATAGGTCGGCGAACATCCCAGAGGCCGGCCCTTCTCAGACTCTGCATGGTCATGGAATCGAGAGAGACCGAAATCTGCGATCTTGCAATGGTCTTTGAAGAAAATAATGTTTTCAGGCTTGAGATCTCCATGCTCAAAGCCGGCGTTGTCGGTGCCGCGGCTGGAGTTATCGACGTTGCGTTTCTTGGCGCCTTCTTTCTTCTTGACGCAGACGTAGTGAATGGCCTTGAGAGCCTCTGCGACGCCTAGCATTTGCTTGACTGTGAGGACAGCGTGATCTTCGTTCGGGCTGTCTACCTGGGACCAGAAGGACTGGAGGTCCGTGTCAGCCCAGGGGAAGACGAGGTACGATGTCGAGCCGTGTTTGAAGGCCGTGACAAGCCGCACGATGTGCGGGTTGGACGTCTCATTGAGGCGCCTGAGAGCAGAAACTTCGCGAGCGAAAGTTGTGTTTGATAGATCGTTCAGTTTCTTGACGGCGAAGCGGATCGTCTGGTCCTGTCAAGCTATTATAAAGGTGACTTGGTAAAGAAGAGGAATATATTTACCCCAGAGATGTCAAAATTGAGATGTCCAGGGTGAATGCGTGTTTGGTACACTTCAGAATGACCACCCTTGCGCGTAATTGGGTCGCCAGGCACGTCCCAAACGAATGGAAGGATGGTGTTGGGGTGGAAATGAGATGGCGCGCCCTCCGCACTCAGCTCGGTAAGGGATGGTACAAGAACCTTCCACTGGGTTGCCTCGAAAGCAGCGACGTCGTCTTGATCGAACCCCACGAGCGAAAGATCGCAGCATGAGGTTGTAGTCCTCGACTTCACCACAGTCTTCGCCTTTGTCGACTCGGTATGCGTGATTACCAGAGGCAGGTCGCTGTCGCTGACGCAGTTGTTCATGAACTTGGCAATTGCACCAGGCTTGTCGATGAGCAGCAACATCGCAAAGGTCTTCACAAGCTTGGGCGACCCGTTGAAGATGCCGTGAGCATAGACGCTGCAGACCCAATCCGGAATGCCGGGCATGCAGCGCCGCAGAGTTCGGAGCGCCGAGTCGGGGTTCACGATCCGCAGAAACTCCCGGAATTCGTCGGTGCCGAGGGGGAGCGCAGCACACATGGCGGCCTCTAGCTGACTCTTTAGCCCGAACCCACTGCGGCACCACTCGCCGCCATGATGCTGGGAAGTTCCCGACACGCTTGTATTCGATCCATTGTCGGTAGTAGGTACGTTCATCTGTACGATTTGGTGTCTTGGCGGCGGGCAGTACAAAACTTTCTCTCAAAGTCGAAACAAAAGGACAAGAATAAACTCGCTGGATTCAACGGCTTGTCGGTGGGATGCCAGGGTGAGGGAGCCTTCGCCACTTTATGGCACTGCCGACATGTCCGCGAGAAGCGACCTCTGAACGCGGTCATCACTGTCTTGCTGCGGAAGACGTCCATTGGGGCCCAGGGAGGCCGCCGGAAGACGCTTGAAAGTCGGATTAGCGTCTCCTGCCTTGCAAAAGGAAACAAGGCGTCCATTGCGAACTTTCGGTGTTCGTGAGATGTCGCACAGGATTCATGGGGTTAACGCGCAGTTGCGATGTTGCGCGTACTCGACCGCGGGAAGCTGTGTGGCTTGTACATGCCAGGCGCGAGCTGTTGCAGGCTGGACTGGCTGGTGAGCAGGCGCCAGAAGCACACAGCCTCTCCCCCTTGGGTCGAACAGTGAGCAGAGAAATGCAGGCTTGCGTCAGTGTAATCAACTGGCCTTGTCCGGGCAGCCAGATCTGACGATTGACGATCTGGCGGATCATGGAAACACGGGCAGATGGTTTGCCGGGGAGACGGTTGAGCTGCCGGACATGGTTGGAGCTTGTTTCCAGATGGCAGGGACAGGCACCGGCGAGAGCAAGGTACCTAAGGTAGTGACCGCGGAAGGTTCCAGGTCGATGATTGGTGTGAGAGCATGCCGGAACCTCTCGCGGGATGAACGATCCCGGCAAGGGAGTCAAGTTAGTCAGCAGACCAGCGATCCAATCAACGGCGTCCATGTCTCAACGGGCTCTTTGACGAATGGAAAGCCAAACTTGGGATCAGTTCATGCTTAAAAATGGCATCGTTCATGGAGAAACCTTAAACGCTTTTTCAGTAGCTGTCATCTCAACTTATTTCCCGTTTCGCTTGGCTGCGCTATATCGTCAACATCATGCTCAATCTCCAGGACTTTCAACCTCACCGAGCCATCCGACAGACCGTAGACTCCCGGTCGTGAACATGGCGAGTCATTAGCTAATCAATCTCTCTTTCACCCACAAAACTCAAAAAGGATCGGTGAGAAACGCCAAGATCAGTGCCAAGAAAAGTCACGTTCGGTTGCCTATCATTTCGCACCACGCGACCCTCCCCGAGTTCACTATTTTGCTCCTTGATGTAACACGCCGTACAGCCACTGCCTGCCCGCCTGTAACATTAGTAGTATTGTGTCGGGTGTGTGTGTGTGTGTGTTTGTGTGTGTGCGTGTCTCTATGTCCTGCCCGTCCCGCTCTCTTCACCCCTCACCTTCCTCTCACCTCACGCACAATTTCTACCTTCTCTCTCCCTCTCCCTCTCTCTCTCTTTCCTCATTCTGCATTTCCCATCGTCCACAATGAGGCCGGCTGCGATACAGCAGCTGAAGTCAAGAGTTTCCTGAGCCGCGTAACGTGGTTCTCCGGGATCCAGAAAAAAACAGCCAGCACCAGCCAGTCATCAAGCGAAGAAACGGGAGGCAGCAAGCAGGCAAACTGAAAAAGCACCCTCCCCACCGCCGCGGCGCCGCTCATCTGCGCGACGAGCCTTTTCCCTCCGCCGACTTTGCCGTACTTCCGGGCGAACCCCAGCAAAAAAAAAAACCCACCACCACCACCACCACCACCATCAAGGCTCAAGCACACACGCACAACGCCTTACCGCACCGCGTCACCGGCGCCGCGCCGTCGCAGCCGTTCGCCGTTTGGCTGCTCGCCCAATCCCGCCCGGAAGATTTGAGATCTCGTTCCCCATTCCGGTCACCTTGGCCTCGTCACTAGTTCTTGGCCTGCCTTCCTGCCTGTCCAACCCCAGGAAAAGAATTATCCCACTATTAGCAATTGATTGAAGGATCCAAACCTGCATACTACCTACGCAGACAAGGAGAAGCGGGCAAGCGAAAGAAAAAAATAAGAGAATGAGACTGTTTCCCCTCATGGGGTCTCTCCTCACCGGGCCTGCCCTGGCGACCGTACCCATCCTCACCGAGGTCGCGCTCAAGGGCTGCTCCGATGTTTCGTGTCCGGCCGGGAAGGTGCATGACCTGGTTGGTGAGTCCAACTGCACCGTCGGCGGCTCCGTCCTCCGCCGCGTCGGGATTGCTCCCGAGGTGCTCGACATCCCCATCGACGACAACAACATCACCGACATCCGCAAGCTTTCCATAACGGTAGCCACCGTACACAGCGGGCCCGCCTCGACGGCATCTTCAAATTGGATGAAGAAGCAGGTATACACACAATCATACTACCTCGGCGCTCCGCCGGGATTGAATCTCTCCAACCCAGTATACCCAAAAGGATGTGCTCTTATTTTCCAACACCTCTTCCAGACGCTGCCAATAGCCCACGAGGTAGAAGACGACGAGACGACGGACTGTTCGCCGTGGCTGCAGCAGAGTTGCATGGACGAGATCACGGGCTACGTGGACGACTTCCGCGCCAACCACACCATGGACGACGACCTGCCGCGCTGCCAAGACATCGCCATGTACTTGGAGGAGCGCACGCGGACGGACAAGAACTTCCACTGCAACCTCATCGCCGGTTCCGTGAACATCACGGGCGCCGAGATCATCGGGCCCGATGCCCCGAGCAAGCCGGCGCAGGACGCCGGCGCCAACAACGGCTGCCACCCGACGTTGCCGTCTTCGTATGATTTGATGAAACTGACGGACGTGGAGTTGATTCTGGACCAGGGCGGGAGCACGATGAGACCCACGGGTGGACTTAACGGGTACACGCCTGTTATGAGCGTGCTATTCGATAAACTACTATACTCGCAGTGGATCTGCATGAAGACGATGAGTGAGTTCGATCAGGAGAGCACTGGAGCGAGAAGTACGCCTCTAATCGCGGGCTTGGTGATGGGGGCCGCTACCCTCATCGCTATGATGATGTTGTGAGAGGGAAAGGGAGCATGTTGTGTGGTTGACAACACTTGTAAAGTTCACAAGAGGCAAAACAGGACTGGCTGGGAATTTTATGACTTGATGTGATATATACCCGATGAAATCATGGCGACACACATGGTACGCCCTACCCAATCTGCACCTTCCAGGTCCTGAACGCCGATGTGCATGCTTGTCTGATGTTGATGTATATGCGTACAGTATGTATCTAGATAATAATGCCGCGCTGTGACCAGCCGTTCTTACCCTTCCAGGCGTAGAGGACCATGCCGCAGGCGGCCCAAACAGTGACGGCCATGGCCCAGAACGTGGGTGCATAGCACTGCTTGCCGTAGCAGAAGACGTCTCCGCCATCTCCTGGCGAAGGAGACCTGGTGGCGCCGGACTGGTAGATGGCCGAGTAGACCAGACTCCAGATGGTCGATCCCAAGGCGGGGAACATGGCAACGATTCCCCAGTTCGTCGCGAAATTCTCGACGCCCCAAATGACTGTGATGATGATGGGCGTAAGACTGAAAACAGCGCCGTAACCAGATCCTATGAGACCCGACACGATCCAGAAGCGCTCGCCATGCTCCTGGATGAGGCCAGAGGCCAAGGCAACAAGCCCAAGAGACAGGATGACGGCGAAGAAGAGGAGGAATGCGACGCGGGAGATTGCAAGTCTGCCGCGGATAAAGGGCGGACTGGAGGTTACCTGCAGATGTTGTGTCTGCGGCGACGGTGCTAATAGGTCCGTCAATGTGCCCGTGGCCAGACGTGCTACAGTGCTCGTGATGCCCACGATGGACACATGAGTGGCGGCCGACGTCGGTGGCCCAACGTACCGCACCGTTGGGGGATACAAGGTCCCAATGACAGTGCCGAGGTTATTGATAAACGCCTCGCCAGGTCCAATCATTAGCAGGAAGCCAAGGGCGAAGTACCACATTGTGCGATCCGTAAGGAAACTCCTCGTCTCAGTATTGAGCACCAACTTCTTCTTAAGCTTGGCGTCATCCTCAGCTGGTCCAAGGGTCCCGCCGTTCTCTTCGTCGTCAATCTGTGCAATGGCGCCGTATCCTCTGCCGCGGTCACCGTTACGCGCACTCAGGAACGAAGTGCTGCGCTCAAGCAAACCGCTCCTCTCAAGCTCCTCGACAGCTTCTTCAATGATTTCTTCCTCGTCAACGACCTTGAGCGTGAAGGCACCAACAACTCCGACGACGAGCAGGAGGATGGCAAGGAAGACAAAGAAGTGGAAGACGTCCAGATCTCCAGCCGAGCCGTCCGGCAGCCTCTCGTAGAATACACGGCTGCCGAGCTGGCTAAGCCACATCCCGCTCAGGCCGAATGCGGCAATTGGCACGGCGAGAGCGAGTCCACGGTGTTTCCCCTTGCCAAAGTTCTTTGCACAGGTTGCAACGGCCGCCAGGTACATGGAACACGTACCGACGCCGACACAGACGAATGCAAAGATCATCAACGGGTACGTCCAGTCAGCGCCGCCCGCGATGCGCTTGCCAGCAAGGTCGCGCAGGCCGCCGAGGTTCTCGCCCTCTAACTGGCGGTAGGTCCCCGCGGCAATAGCATAACCGCCACCAAACAGTATAGCCGCCAACAGTGATAGCGGCGGAGTACCGACGCGATCACAGATGTAGCCGAGAACGGAAACGGGGAGGTAGAGGGCGATGGAGCTGCTGATGGCCAGACCATTGACCTGGAATTGGGTATAATGCAGGCGCTCTTGGAAGATGTGGCCATACATGGAGAAGACGGTGATTGAGCCGGCGCAAAGTGCGGATACGAGAGCGGCGACGAAGGAGACGGCTTTCCAGGTGCCGGCCGCGCGGGGGCTTAGGCGTCGGTGGGAGGAATTTCGGTGAAGGAGGTCGAGGGAGGATCGCGAGCTGAGGCGGCTGATGGTCGAGGAGCCATCATCGTCGTCGTCGCGGTGCGCTGCAGCAACCGTCCGGTCATCGGACGGTGTAGTCGGGCTCGAGGCGC
Source organism: Colletotrichum ledebouriae (assembly GCA_036785755.1). Lineage (NCBI taxonomy): Eukaryota > Fungi > Ascomycota > Sordariomycetes > Glomerellales > Glomerellaceae > Colletotrichum > Colletotrichum ledebouriae. The sequence goes on along the minus strand of JAVHLU010001380.1, from coordinate 13,798 downwards.
GCGCCATGGTGATGCTCGATCAAGCTTTCGGACTTGAGATGGTGAGGAAATACTGCATGCAATTGGAGGTTATCGGCGTCCGCGGTTGGTCAGAGGTCGGCGGAGATGAAGAGAGTTCAGTGGAGGGAGCAAAGCATTAGCCGCTCGCTGGTTGTTATCCTCCAGAGGCAGACTAGTCCGGACAACAAAAGAAACGGGAACCGTAGAAGAATGAGGAAGAGAGTTAACAAGGAGTTGATCACGACGGGAACATGACGCGGAGAAGGCGGAGGGCACGGCGGGAAGGCGAGGAGAAGCCTCGGGAAGGGCTTTGGCTTGGGGAAACGCCGAGAAATGGAGAAATGGCAATCGAGAAGATGATGGAGGTGGTGGTGGTGTACGGACGCTGGATGCCAGGCACCGGTTGGAAAAGGCAGGTCCTGCGTCAGAGTCGGAGTCAGACTCGCGGTCACCGTCAGCTGGTCACTTGGTCACTTCTATCACCTAATGATGTCGTGCTCGGCGCATCAACAGGGCGTTCCATGTTAGCAGTCCGCCGCCGAGCACGGTTCCAGCAGCGACCAGTGGTTTACTTCTTTTAGGGGGGAAACGTGAGCTGAGTAGCTGGGCGGGCCAGAGCCGCCGCGCTGCCAGCTGGACCGCGGGGTTTTAGCGCTGTGGGCTGCAGTGGCCGACGGTACAGTTTAAAAGGCACGCTTACGTCAGAACCGAGCTAAGTGAGATCGGAGGTTCCCAGTAAATCGGCCTCCGTTTTGCGGATCCGGTCACGTGCACTCGCGTTAAGTTTGCCGTCACCGCCGTACTCGACTTGCCTACATTCACGGCGCGCTTCCCCACTCTCGTTCCACCCCATGGGGACACGTCACGTGGTGCATCAGTCCACCTATATGTGTTCCCAACCTATCACTTCTACTCTGCTTTCGGAGCAGTATGCCCGCTTGATTACTGAGGGAGGACCCTCCAGCGTTCAGCTCCGTCGAGAGAACTTGGAGAACCTCATTGAAAGTCTCTCCCCGTGGGATCTCTTTCATCTCAAGACCTTGGCGCGGAATAAGACGCCCCGTGTCGCAGGCTTCTCTGATCTACCCGGGGAGCTAGTTGCTTCGATAGCATCTCATCTCACCTGCAAGGATGTTTTTTCTTGCGCTGCAGTATCCAAGGCATGGCGAGAGACCTGCACAAAAGACGTTGTCCCGGACGACATCCTCAGACATGACTACCCGGACCTCGAGCGCCTGACTTCACATTCCAATTTGCAACTCGCAGATCCCATACTCCCTTCCGATTCGTATCTGTGGCGAGTTCTTGCTGCCGCCGCGGCGCAGAACCTCACCCGCATCCAAGGCAACTACATATCTCACCTCAAGGTGTCCCTGGACCCAGATGAGATTTTTGAGGGTCGCGCCTTTAGACCTGGTCCTGGTTTTGGAGGATATGAGGCATCTAGGCGCGGGTCAACTGGCAAGGATCTAAATAACGATCAAAAGAAGGGTCAACCCGAAGGTCAACCCAAGGGCCGTGCCAATGCAAAGCTGCCCTGGCTTGAATCCAATGACTGTATCGCATACTGCGGTGGCCGGGTCGCCTTCAATGCCAGCCCCTACAGTGTCTTCATCGATGACCTACGCGCCATGACGAGAACATATCTGTCACCCCCAGACCTTGTTCTTAAGGGCGAGAACAGCTTCATCGTCCGGGCATTGACCGAGAAGCTTTTGGTTCTCCTTGACGGCGCCAAGAGTCGAGCTCTGTATGTGGCTTTCTCCGTGAATTACAACAAATTAAGCTCACAGATGTAAGGATTGTCTATCACTTGGAACACCAACAATTTCGACGAGTCACCTTACCACGATCTATGGAGAAAATGTGGGTTGACAAGGAAACAATCGCAATGACATTTCCTCGCCCTATGCTGCCTCATGTGTGGCGTTGGGGTGGCGGTCTTGTCAGGTTGCAGGATCCAATTCGTAACGCAGTGCCTCATTATTTCAGAGACAAATCCAGCTCTAACCCCGACGGCGACTGCGACTCCGCCTCCGACGACGACGACGACGACGAAAAGACGAAGACGAGAGGCTTTATCTGCGGCTTTATCTTTCATCCCACTCAGACCGGCGTTCTATATTTCGCGTCACTCGAGCGCGGCGGCCGTGAGTTTGCCCTTGACGTTGCAATCCACGCATCTCTTAAGCCAGCCTTCATTATACGGACGCCAATGTGCTAATCTGTATTCATCAGCTTTCTCGAAGCACTCTGATGACAACACCTTTTCCCGCGAAGAATGGCAACACTCTGATGCGGAGCTCCGGCAATGCGTCGAGCGAGCCCGAACCCTCCATGAGCCTCTTATAAATACAGACGGCTTTATTATGTATCAAGTCTCCGTCCACAAATTCGAGAACTTTAAGTACACCAAGTCCTTTCGACGCTACACGAAAGTTCCGTTCGGGAACAATCTCGACAACCGCTGTCGAAAAATGAACTCTTATGGGCTGTACAACCTCGGCGTCTCGGTTCCGGCATATGACAAGTTGGATGTACACATCCTCGGGCATATCAACTTTGACACGGTCAACGAAGTCTTCTCCGAACGCAGCATGACGCTACTCGGCTCACTACGTCCAATCGATGTCGGTGGCAATGAAAACGAGCAGATACGTAATGGGGGCATTGCTTGGAACAACCAAGTTTACTCTATCAAATGTAAGAATGACTCCGCTCGTAGGTTCACAAGTCTCTGGCCCAAGATCATTAGCGGCCGCAACGCGGTCTGCGTCACCGACCAGTCTACCGCGACCTTGATCTTGGGAAACATGGAAAGGTTCTCGTTCAAGGGCGAAATACGGAATATCGGAGTTGACGACGACTTCGTAGTCGCTCTGTCCCAGGACCAGTACCTCGTGTGGAATTTCCGAAATCGGCAGCTCACGAAACAGCCCTGGATACGCAACTGCGGGACGTCCAAGCGATTCTTCAGGGTCCCTGCGGCTTGGCCAAAGTGTCCGGATGACTCTTGCGACGGACCTGAGGAGGTGGCCTCCTGCATTCGATGCCACAGGACTTTCCAGCAGGAGTATATGCATTGCGGCAAAGGCAGGGGAAATTAGAGAGAGAAGGACAGGGGCAAAGGAAAAGGGAAAGGTCAGGGACAAGGAAACCAGAAGGGAAAGTTTCCGAAAGAGAATCTTTCCATAAAATTCTGACTAGGGTGGTCCCCGCAACAGAAAGTACAGAGTGTCATAAGCCCTCGACTGTTCAATGCTGAATTCATTGCCTCTATGCGTAAGAGTCTATCTTGAGCAAGGTAGGTAATAGATGATGAATAGGTTAGCTAACGGAGATTTTATACTATGAAATAATCTACATAAAGGACTGTAATGTAGTATAAATTGTCTCGAGAGGACTTTGTCTCGAGAGGACTTTGGCTCAAAGGCGCAGCAGAGCAAACAGACATCGGCCGTGTCCTTGCCCCTGCCCCTCCGGGCGTCCACAATTTGATGAGACTACACAAGCAACATGGTATTGATTGTTCTTAGGTGACCTTGTGCCACCACACCTCTACAATATTCTGGACGTGCTCAAAACCCGATGCAGATTTTTCCGAACAAGCCGGAAGTTCTTGATCTGCCGCCCATTAATATTTCAGACCGCCACTTTGGGGCTTCTCCAGGCTTTGGACTGGAGTTGTATTGCTCCTGCAAAGCGCAACTCGCTGTTTACGAGTTGGTCTTGGACAGGAGGGAGTGGACCACTAGAACTCATGTTCAATCGACCTCTGCTTCCGGACCCAGAATCCGGAAAGCCAAGAGTTTTAGGGTCCTACAAGGAAGGTGCCTCGCAGTTGGGGTCACCTTACGCAGACATGAACGTCAATTTAGAGGTAAAAAACCACCTCGACGAGTGGGAAACGATGGGCTTTGACGACTTCTATAGCGCATACGGCCTCCGCCGCAACAATATCGCCCTCGAGACGCGGCTGTTCCTTGATCTCGAAGGGCTTGCCATGAGGATCAGGCCGAAGCATGAGCAGATGAGGCGTGGGCCGGGTCCTTCCGAATCCGTCTTTGAATGCTTTAGCTTTCGCAAACGAGAAGGAAGCAATTTACGGGGTCTTTGTGCCTCTGGAGGCAGTCGAAAAGGATGATTTACTGAGCAAAGAGCTGGACGCACTTTTGTTCAAAGACAATTGCGATGCAAGGTCACCCCAGATCCAAAAGTCGGATGATGAGATGGCAGTCGGCTTTACCTTTCTGAATGATGAGGGAATGGACAGTTTGGTGTTCATGGTACATGGTGATAAACCGAGACGAGATAGCCAAACTATTTACGAGCGAGTGGGCAACGCAAGGGTCGCGATGCCAAAGGTCGATGTCACGTCTAATACGCGTCTCAAGTTGAAGAGAAGAACTTTCCAGGTCTGCTAAGAGCAGACTTCTACATCCAGGGCTCATGGGCTCATCCAAGCTGTTTCGTAGATGGAAGTACGAAATGCGTACAATCTACGAATCTGAGTCCCTCCGAACGGTCAGACATATCGATGAAGCTCACATTAAAAAGACCTGTTCAATAGAAGTATTTGAGTTGGTAGGGGATCCATATTCACCTTACTGCTCTCAACTCAGGTACACTTCTAACTATCGCCATAGCAATTTGAGGCCGCACCTTCCTCCAAAGGCAAGCAGGCTCCTTCCCTCAATACTCCTTCCTTCTTCACCTTCCATCCAATCTTTTCCCAAAGCCCATCCACCTCACCCAACCTTCAAGCCCTTGGACCCACCCACTCTGGGGGTATTTAATCCTTTCTCTTCACTCTAGACCAAGCCCAATCTCTCTTCCTCCAGACAACAACGGAATCTTTCACACAAACAAGAGAAAATTCCAGTCACAACATCACAACCATTCAGGTATCCGAATGCCTTTCCATCTCTCAGTCACGCGCTTCCTTTGATACAGCTAACAAACCTAGTTCAGAATGCCTTCTACGAACACGCGTTTGGAGGAGAAGGTGCTTGCTGGCCTTAACCGCATCTCTAATGAGAACGGCAAGTCGCTCGATGAGGTCATGGTCGCTGTTCACAGGGTTTTGGTCCAGCATCTTCGCGCCAAAGACAAAGACGACGATGACGATGACGACAACAGCAACGACGAGGAGGAGGCTGAGTCGAGCACCCCCAAGGCGGGCAGCGCCAAAAAGCCCCGCGCTCGCAGCGACCAGGGCGAGTTCCAGTGCGGCCACGAAGGCTGCACCCAGAGATTCGTTCATAGTACCTCGCGTACCCGTGTAAGCTGGTTCACTCATTCTTACAATTGGCAATCGTGGCTGACTGACTCTGGAATCTAGCATTGGAAAAACAAGCACGATGGCGAGGTCCCCGACACCGCGAAGTGAGTGTTGTCAGAATGGACATCCAGTTGACAAGACTTGATAATTGGTACATGGCATGGCACACTTGATAGATTGGCATGTTCTTTCCCTTCTAACAGCAACGCTATCCTTGCTAATTTTGAACCTATAGACACAAATCGCGTTACCGCGGTCGAGATCACAGGCTCACAGCCTTAGCCACCCCAAAATACGGACTCAGTACGAACAGCTTCACACACATTCTGCTTGCTTCCCATGACTCTTGTTCGTGACCTTTGATGGACGTCAACACCCAGTCCGCTCATTTCGTCCATAAATGTTGCTCACCTTTGCTATCCGTGTTCATTAGCGTGTTTGGATGACTTGTCACTGTGAAGAAGGAGGCAAGAGTTTAATGACCTCCGCGATCGGTGATTGGCCCATGAGTTTTTCAAGTGATCAAATTATGTTAAAAGTTCAGTAACACTACCAGAACATAGTAGTACACACAAAAGAAATCTGTAATCGAAATGACCGCCCTGGTATCATCGTCCCGAATCAATCAAAGCCGTCAACGCCGATAGATATTCCCATTAATCCAAAAGAGTGTCCGTGACTTCCCCCACCTCACTTGGTGCCGTTGACCTTGGCCGTCTGCTCGCCCTGCATGGCATTTGAAGCCATCGTGCCGAACTGCCAGCTGGGCAGCTGAATACCCGTCTGCTCGTTGATAGTCGTCATGAGAGGCGGCAGCATCTGATAGACGTTTCTCATCGTATCGATCCCAGAGTTAGCCCCGTCGCCCTGGCCGCCGCTGCTGCTCCCCGTGTTCCACACGCTGATCTTGGGCTCCAGGCCGCGGATGGCCGTCGCGTTGGCCTTGGCCAGCTCGACGTACGTGCCCTTCTCGATCATCAGGTACTGGATCAGACCAGCGGGCCCGCCAAAGGCCTGGGCCATCTTGCCGTAGGCGTCCGCCATGGCAGAGACACCCTCGGCCTTCTTCAGCGCGACGGCGAGGTCGGCCTCGGCCGCGAGCTGGGCAGAGTACTGCGCGGCCTCGGCCTCGCGCTTGTTCTTCTCAAAGTGGGCGCGGGCGTCGGCCTCGACGGCGTACGCCTGCGCGTCGGCCTGCTGCTGTCTGGCCTCGCGCTCGATGGTGGCCTTGACGACGTCGCTGGCGCGGAGGCGCTCCATCTCGGCGGCGGCGCGCTTGACCTCGACCTCCTTCTTGAGGTCCTCGTCCTTGGACTCGAGCGCGCGCTTGGCCTGCACGCGGGCGATGTCGACGTCCTTGCTGAGCGAGGCCTTTTGGGTGTCGAGGCGGGCCTCGGCCGTGGCGCGCTCGATGTCGCGCTCCGTCTTCTGGACGGCGGTCTCGGCGTTGATCTTTGCGATCTCGCGGTCCTGCTCGCCCTTGCGCTTGGCCTCGCCGACGTTGCCGCGCAGCTGGGCCTCGGCGACGTCGATGCGGGCCTGGTTGGTGGCGCCCTCGTGGGCCTTGCGGGACAGGCTCTCGAAGTAGATGCTGTTGGGGGCGTCCTTGAGCTCCTTGACGTTCGCGTTGTAGATGACGAGGCCGAACTGGGAGAGCTCCGACTGGATGTTCTTGAAGATGCGGCGCTTGAAGACCTCGCGCTCGGTGAAGATCTCCTCCATGGTCATGCTGGAGACGAGGACGCGGACCTCGCCCTCGATGACGCCCTTGACGATGTTCTCGAGGTGGGCCATGGTGCCGCCCTTCTTGTCGAGCGCCTCGGCGAGGAGCATGGCGTACTTCATGAGGGCGTCGCCGCGGTCCTCGCGGCGGTTGGCGGGGATGTAGTCCTCGTCCCCCGCGTGCGCGGGGCCGCCGCCCGCCTCGTTGCCCTGGGAGGGGTGCTGGGCGTTGGCGCCGCGGGAGTTGACGTCCGGGCCGACGGTGAAGACGACGGGGAGGAGGAACTGGAGCTTCTCCTTGGTCATGGCCTGGAGGTTCATGGCGTAGTCGTGGGGCTGGACGGAGAAGCGCATGCAGCGCTGGAAGGGCCAGACCCATGCTGCCTTTGTGATCTTGACCGTCTTCACGGACATACCCGTGATGGCGAGGTACTCATCGGGGGCGGCGATTCTGTACGACATTTTGGCGGTGTTTTTTTGTTTTGCTGCGCTGCGTCAAGCGGTGTGCTTGTCGGGGAAAGAGCGATGGAGGTCCTTGACTGGGCGAAAGTGGAAGGTTGGTCTCTGGTTGATTTATAGGCCGAAATCGACGAGGTTTAGTATGGTGCCCGCGCGCTGAGTGATGTGGTCGAGACGAAGGTTGACGGTTACCTTGGATGAGGCACCGTTGGTGGCTTTGGTGTCAAAGTAAGTGTGAGGAAAGGATGGTATCGTATAACCCTTGCCTGAGAAAGGGACATCCAGGGTATCTTTGGTTGTAGTCTGTGGAAACCAAGTCAACATCATCAATTACGGGCGGCGGGATCCTTCTTGTTTTATAAACATGCCGTTGTCGACGAGTCTGCACATGGAACTCTACGACCGATAAGCCGACGCCGAGCCGTGGCGGCAGACTGGCCAGGCATACTTGCAGGGCAGAAGTGAGGTCGGAGCCTATCATACAGCCTCGTGTGTCACGCAGATGGTATGCTAGCTAAGGTGAGCGCGAACGGCATACAGTGACTGGTATGGCACGCTATGGCGTGGCTGTGCCGCAGCTGAAGCTGCCTAGGATTTCGAGTGAGCTAACTGCACATTGTCTTTTCCCTTGCTCTTGAAATGAACAAACATCCCCAATGAACCAGCGATTTCTGCAGTTCTTGAAGCATACCCAATATAGCCAACGCCGCGATGCTTGACCATGTTTTTCTTTCCGCAATGTTTCCTGTCAGAACACTGCTGCGTCTCCCAGTTTCCTTCACTCTCAGAAGCATCTCTTTAGACGGACAACCGGCAACGGCCAATTTTCGCTGTCATCAGTGGCGTTCAAGGGGGGAGGTCAGATGATATGGTCGTCATTCTAGAAGCCTTCCTTAAACGGGTGCCTACCTAGCCCAAAAGTGGCTTGGTGCTAAGGGTCCGTGGGGAAATAACCCGGCGATCATTTCGCCCGACCCTCTTTTCTTTTGCTTACCTTTTACAAGGTACCTTGAGTACACTAGCCAGCTGCGACCCGGAACCCTCATCCTGGGCGATCCGACGAATGAACCACATGCGCCATTGAAGTTTCCATAGCCAAGGTGCTTCTATCTCAGCCTCAAGATAAAAGTTTAACCCGTGCGCCCGAAATCGCTGTGGACTCCCAGATTCCTTCGGTCGGTACTCTGTATTCAGGGACGCAACCATTCGAGGATGGAACCAATCTGACCGTCCCCGAGGAAATGCCTCGCCTGAGCCTGAGCCCGAACAGCCGCTTCCTCCAAGCATTCCATTCCCGTCGCTATGTAGCATTAACAAAAAAAAACACTCAGTCCAAGAATCTCAAGCATATGACTTATCCGCTGCTCTCTGCGCTCTCTCTCTCTCTCTCTCTCTCTCTCTCTCTCTCCCTCTCTCCCTCTCTCCCTCTCTCCCTCTCTCTCCCTCTCTCGCTTCCTCGCGCCCAAACCGACGACCGAGACGTCGGTCCCGAGTGTGGAGACCGAGCGCCGGGGCGGAGCAGGCCTCAATTCTCGGTCACCTGTTCCGGCATGGATCCTAGAGAGCGGGATATCTGGGGGTGGCGGGGAACGGCCCTAGCAATCGGGCGTACAGAATTCCTCAAGGGGTACCTGTCTCATTCTGGTTTGCTATGCGACGGACCTAATTCCTTAGCTCACCGGTGCCACAAACTGACCAAATAACGTCGGATTTAGCGTCGTCACACAACTGACTGCCTGGGAAGAGATCGAGGGGCCTCAGGAGGATCGACCAAGGCTCGGCTATGCAGCGCAAGGCACAGCCTCACGCTATTTTCCCAGACGGTCTACCTTGATTGTGCTTATCCAGGATGAGCCTCTTAGTTAGGGCGGATATAGTTATATATAAGCGGGGTTAATTGTTCTAAGTTCTGCTCTAATACTAAGCTAAGCTAAAAATACCTAATAAGGGCCCTCTATAGTTATCTCCTAAAATAGAATCTCTAACCTATTAGTTCCTACTATATATATATATCTAATTATAACTCTATTACCCCTAATAGTATTAATAAGAAAGAAAGAAATAAGCTAGTTTTAATTACCTAAAGCTATTCTAAATCCTAATTTTAATCCTATTACTATTTTATAATAAAGCCTATATCTATTTTTAATTCTTAGTCCTTCTTAAGCTATAGTAATATATATTTAGTTAACTAAAAGAATTTTAATCGCTTTAAGGTAAAGCCTCTACTAGTTATTAACTTATACTTATATAAAGTAGTAAATACTAAGGATAATAAAATAGTTCTTATAGCCTTAATCTCCTTAAGCTATCTAACCTAGCTTTAAATAAACTTATACTTTCCTAATAAATAGTTTATTCCCTATTCTAATATAACTTCCTATATCTAATAAAGTTTAATTCTAATTTAATACGTAATAAGAGCTAATTTAATTACTTTATTAGCTTCTTATTAGATTTTAGCCTTCTCTTCCTTAGTATATCCCTCTTTAGATCTAGTAATAGATATAATAGATCTATTATAATTAGAGCTACTTATAGACTTAAATAAGAAATCTTATACTAATCCTATTATTCCTACTCTAGGTTTAACCTTAGGCTAATTAAGGAGATTATTATTATTAAGGGTCTAAGGATAGTTAGCTCTATAGTAAGACAATTTAAATTTAGTAGGGACTCTCTTAGAATTAATACTATTACTAGGTAAAGTTCTAACTAACTTAAATACTAATAGAGGGGTAATAAGATTATTATTTTTATTTAAATAACTATAGTTCTTAACTTAGCTAATAGCCTTTAGAGGTTTAGTAATATTAATATTATTATTCCCTACTATAGGTTTATTAAGTTACTTAAAAGTCTTTAGAGGAATAGCTAAATCCTTAGTATTAGGTAGTATAATAGGGTTAGTTAGTTAGTTAAGGATATTTAGAGGGGTAGCTAAATTAGTATAATTAGTTAGCTTAGTAAAATTAGTTCCTAAATAGAAGGATTAATTATATATAAGGAAATTAAACTAGCTAAATCTAGATCTAAGCTTAGGTACTAGACTAAGAAACGTTAACTTATTAGTTAGTAAACCTAGTTCCTTATTAATCATTATAACTAAAATAGCGGCTACTCCTAGCTATTTAATAATTAGATTACGCTAAAGCTATAGGTTATTATTACCCTTAGGCTCGTAAGGTATAATTAGCTTATTACTAGCGATCTCTCTACTAAGCTTATTAACTATAATTAAATTAGGGGAATTAATAATAGGAGGAGCTAGTAGTACTATAGCGGTTTCTTTAGGAACTTAATTAGGGTTTATTATCTTTAGCTTTATAATATCCCTCTTAGGGGCTAGAGAACGAATAAATATACCTTTAGTTCTAATACGTAGACTCTAGTATCTAACGTAATAGAATTTTATAGCGTAAATACCTAAGATAGCTAAATTAGTAATAATAACGTCTTCTTAGAGGTAATATATAATTATAGTTATTATACCTAGTATATCTCTTAAATCCTTCTACCCCCTAAATAAGTAATCCTATTAGTTATTAAAGGTAATAATATATACTACGAATACCTATAATATAGTTTTATTAATTAGTTCTCTACTACGTGGGATTAACCCTCTAATATTTTAATAGTTTAGGTTACTAGAGATATTAATAGTAGTCTTAGAGATAGGCTTCTCTACTTATAATTTAAGATTAATTTTCATACCTTTAGTAAAGATATATTCTACTACTTCTCTAGAATAAATAAGATTAGTTAATTAGATTAATATAGCCTTTATATCTTTATAAGCTTATTTTAATATATTCTTAGCTAGTTCCTCGTTTAAATTAGTATTACTATCTAGTATAGAGAATTTATTATTAGCTAAGCTATCCTATATATATAGAGCTAGGCTATTATTATTCTTCTAGGTAACATATTACTTCGCTTACTAGCTATAGTTTTTAAAACCTCGCGTTCTAGTACTAGGATAATTCTATTCTATCTACTTTCTAGTAGTACCTATTAATATTAAAGAATAGTAATATATAAGGTAGGGGTTATCCTTAAAGATATTAACTCTACTAGAAGAATTATTACTTATACTTATTAATATTTTAATAGGATTTATTAAGAGCAGTTAGGTTACCCTTAGTTTAATTAAGAGATTTATAACTACTAATTATAAGTATGCTTTTAGAATAAAATAAATATAAGAAGGTTTTAGATCTTATTCGTTATAAGGACTTATTATATTAATTATTAATATAGCATTACTATACTAAAAATAAGGGATATTAAGGGGAGAAAAACGGGTAGGTGGGTAAAACAAGTAAAAGGTTATTATAAGAGGAGTATATCTAATTAATTATTATAGAAAGGAAAAATTCTTTTATGCGCTAAATCTCTTAATAAATAAATAGAAGGACCCCCCTTAAATTAAATTAGATAAGAATACCTCTCATAGAAGGAGTTTTAATAAGGAAAGTATAACCTATCTAATCTTAAAGTCTCTCAGGCCTTATTTATTATTACCTTAATAGTTATAAGAATAGTAATATTAAATTATTATTTAATTATAAATATCTTTTTTATAGGCAAAATACCTTTAACTAGTCCTAATATTAATTATAAGGTATAGTAGTTCTATCTAGTTATTCTAACTAGTATATAACTTAACTAACTTAATATTAAATAGTAAATAGGCCTCTCTAATAAGGTTTAAACTTTAGGGGCTTCCCGTTTTAAGCTAATATCTAGATCGCTACGTTTAAATAGGATTATTTATTATTATTCGTGCTTAGCTAATTAAGTAGTATTCTATATATCTTATATACTTATTACTACTCTTCTTTTATAATCTATTCTAGCTATATAAGTAATTACTATATTAGCTAGCTCCTCTAGTTAGGGAATATTATTATAAGTTCGTGGTTTAATAGCTAAACCTATTATCTCTTATCCTATTAGGATCTCTATTAGTAAGTATCCTATAGTTAGTATCTAATATCTATTAATCTCCCTAATTACTTCTATAAAATATAGATCCTAGTCCTTAGGGGGGAATTTCCTACTTAGAATCCGCTTTATAATAAGGTTAATAACTAATTAAATATAGGTTTTGATTATACCTACTAATTTATAAGACTTAGCTAGGGCTAGTATAACTTTAGCTTAATAGGCTTTTATTATAGTTTTAAACTTAATAGATATAAATACTCTTCTAGTATCTAAGTAGATAACTTAAGGAGGTATACTAATAGCGTCTATCTTTACCTCTAACTAAGGGATCGCTTCCCTAGCTATAGCCGTCTTTATAAGTTAACCCTAATAGAATTAGCTTAAGTAATTAATCTAAATTAGTAGGTATATCTAGCCCCTTGCTATTATAGGTAATACGCCTAAGTAGTAAATCCTAATAACTTATAAAGGCTCTAAGATTCATATAGTTTAGTCTAGATATAGTAGTTTTCGTGGTCTAATACTAGCATAAGGCTAATAGCTATTTATATAGTTAATAATATTAGTTAATATTTCTAGCTAGAAAAACTTACTTACTAACTATTAGCGTGTTATATTTAGCTTATAATAGCAAGCCTTATTATAGGCCTCTTTATATATATTAGTAACCTCCGAATAGATAAGGTATTGGGATGGGATAAGATAGACTTAGCTGCGCGACCTTCGGAAGACTCCCTTAGCGCATAGACCCATTATAAGAAGACTATAGAGTAGAGAGGAGCGTAGCAGATAAGAAGATAGTATTAATATTATTATTATAATTAGTACCTTAATAACCCTATACCTCGTTTTTTAGTATTTTCTTAGCGAATCCGCACCTAATTTAGATAATCTCTTTTGATTAGATCTACGAATTATTTTATATATCTTTTAAGCCTACTCTTAATATTCTTACCTATTTATAGGTAGAGCTATATTATTTATTATCTTTCTAGTTCCCTTTATAGCCCTTTCTAATAGTACCTAGAGGCGGATTCTTTTGCTCTTTTTAATAGTCTTTATAGGCTTCTTAGAGAGTTAGGTACCTTCGCTATATCCGTATATCCCTGCTATTAATATATATATATATATATATATATATATATATAATTAATCTACTTTAAATATAATAATAACTTAAGTAATTTATAAGTAATAAATAATGACGATATAAATAACGATAAAAACGTAGTTCGAGGAGAGGAAGATATTTATAGACTTACCTTAGTTCCGAGGGAATAGTAATAGCTATACTTTCTTATAGAATTAAGGTAGGAATAATATAGACCCTAAAATCCTCCCTTTCTCTTTTTTTTTATACTATTAGTAGGTTCTAGCGAGTATATT
>JAVHLU010001379.1:0-31730 GCA_036785755.1 Colletotrichum ledebouriae | reverse complement strand
TTATATTAATTCTAAATAAAATAACCTAGCTACCCCCCTACCTTCTTAACTCTCCCCTATATATAATATAATAACTATATATATACCTAGCTTTAGTTCTAATAATAACCTTATTACGCGCGCGCGCATATAACTATATTATATAATAATCTTAAAGCTATTATAATATATTAATATATTTATAAATACCTCCTAAAAAGAAGACTAGTTAAGCTATAGCCCTTAAGAAGGCGCGCGCTACTAAAAGTAAGAATAAAGCTAGGGGTAGAGGGGCGTGCCCTCCTCCCCTAGAGAGTAATAGTAAGGTTATATATATATTATCCCTTCTTATTATTAATATATAATATACTAATATATTATATAGCGAGTAGAAGGAAGTAGAAATAACTTATAGAGGGTTACTCTAAGGATAAGGGTTTATAGCTTAAGAGGCCCTAGGGTTACCCTCCTAAGTAATCTAAGAAAATAGCTCTTAATAAGTTATAATCTATTTATTATTATAACTATACTCTAGAATATTATTAACCTTATTATTATTATAATCCCTAAGGAGATAGATAAGGAGGAGGGTATTAATAAGGGTAATTTAGAGCTCCCTCTTAGCTCTCTTCCCCCTAGTAGAGGTATAGAGGTAGAGTAAGTACCCCTATTTAGTAAGTATTACTTTTAATATATTTTAAGTAAGCTCTTAGGCTTATTAGATAGAAAGTACTTACCTAGTATAGTAGGTAAGTATTACTATTATTATAAGAGTAAGGTATCTTATTAATAAATAAGCACCCCTATTACTATTATAGCCTGCTAATATACTAAAGCTAAGACTTTAAATAACCTAGTAGTTAGAAAAATAAAGTTTTATATATACTTTATTTTTATAACTAATTTCTAATATAATATATAAACCCTCGCTCGTTAGAGAGCTACGCTCTATAAGGCTATTACTACCTAGAAGGAAGAGATTATAATAATAAAAAAGGGTAGTAATAATAAGGGTTCGGGTAGGGCTCCTAAGGTAACGGGTAGTTCTAGTATATATAGCGTTATCGCTCTATCTCCTGCTCTAGTTCTATTTAGAACTCTAGTAGTTAGTATAGGTATACCTATACCTTATCTACCTACTAGTAATATAGCTATTATAATATATTATATAGTTAATAGTCTTATTAGTATATATTTACTAGAGGTATTACTACTCTTATATAATATCCTAATAGATTAGTATAAGTAAATCCTCTAAGGTTAGGTAGTAGAAAGTTAGTATTTTAAAGTAGCCCTTTAAGGTATATTATATTCTTTTACTCCTATAGGAGTAACTTTAGGCTTCCTAGCTAGTAAGCTATAAATTAATTAGAGATTAGGCGCTACTAGCCCTCCTATACTTATTTAGAGCATCCTTTATTTATTATAATTATTCTCTATATATCTTTTAGATTAAGGAGCAAATAGAAATATTTAAATTTCTTATAATTTAGAACCTTTATAAGACCGTTAGCTAGTATACTATTTATTAATATATATACTATACTAAATAATCCCCTAGTATATTCTTATTATAGCTATATATTTTAAATATTAATATACTATAGCTTAGTTAAGATCTATTACTTTTTGCTTATTATAAGACGAATTATCTCTTAGTTATTATAATAAATCTTCTAGATATCGCTAAGCTTAAGAGCGATATCCCTAAATAGCCTCTAAAGAGCGACTATTTCCTTAGTAGTATATTCGAGGCTTAGAAGCTTTATTTCTATTATTAACGTTATAACTATAGCTTATTAAATAGCCTTCTACTAGATTAGTCCTCTAAAGAGTAAGATTATATACCCTTAAGATAACCTCTATATCTCCTTATTATTTATAAATAAAGCGTTACTTATAATTAGTAGTACCTATTTACCCCTAGAGTTACTAAAGGGTATTATAAGGTGATAAGTATAATATAGGTACTATATAACCTAGTTAGTAGTAAAATAATAATAAAGAGCAGGATTTATTAGGAATCTTAAGAGTAGAGAATATATAAAAGCGACGTCTAGTTAGATTATAATAGTAGTATAGAGTATAAAGCTAATCTTCTCTTAGAAACTCTTTACTTCTAATAGTATTATTACTATTTTACTCTTTAGGAGCTATAGGTTTAGAAGGGGGGTTATTAGCGCTCTTAAGTTAAGTAAATTAAACTTCTTTATAACCTACTTAATATATTAGTTATAAGAAAGGTATATCTTTTATATAGCTCGGTTATAAATAGCCCTAATTCTAAGATAGTACTTAACTAGGCCTTATTCTTTTAACTTATATACTTCTTTTAAGCTAGTAATTACCCTTTATATTACTTCTTTATAGTTCTTATAAAATAGGATAAGGAAGTTATCTATATAGAAGATAATAAGGACCCTCTTCTTAGTTAATTAGAAAAGATATAAGTCTTTATTTATAAGTATAAGGCCTAGATACTAAAGGGTTAAAGAGAACTCCTTATACTAGAGTAGTAGTATATCCCTTAGCTTATAGAGCGCGTAGCATAGTTTAATATACTTTCTAAGCTACTTAAAGCTATCTAATAACTTATAAATAACTAGGTCTTTATTTAGGTCCCGAGGGGCGTTTAGGAATACGTTAATAACGTTAAATTATTTAACTTTAAGGTTAAATTATATAGTAATTACTATTACTACCCTAAAGGTATAAGTAGCGAGGGTTACTATATAAATCTATTTTAGGGGCGACTTCTCTTACTAATTACCTTAAATGCAGATCCTTACTTTATACTAGTTAAGGATATTATCCTTATTAAATTTATAGGTAAATACCTACTTTAAAGGGATTAGTCTCTTTATTATTATCTCTCGATTAATAATACGCTATATATCTATCTATTATAATTTACTTATTTTAACCTTAGCTACTTCTTTAAAGTAAGTTTAGAGCGCTTATAAGAGGTTTAAAAGTTCTTTCTATAAGCAAGGTAGCTTAGTAAGGTTATTAATAGTAAGATATTTATAGATTATTATAGTTATATAAGCAGGTTTTATATTATAAATAGTAGTATAAATATAGCTATAGAGCGTATAGTACCCTATATTAGCTTTTAAAAAAGCTTTCTACTAATTAGGTATAAAAGTCTTAAAGAAGCTAGATACCCGCTCCCGCTCTATATAATATTAGAGTAAAAACTAGTAACTAGAGCGGGATTTACTTTCTACTATTCCTAGTTATAAGTTACTAGGTAGTAGATTATATAGTTATTAGCTTTAATAAGTTTAGCTATAGCCCTCCTAGTTATATACCTAGTTAGACCTCTATTTAATATTACCACTCTCCTCTCTATCTTAGTATAGCTATACTGGTAGATTTAAGGGCCTCCTATCTAAAGGTTCGTTCTTATTACTCTTACCTACTTTAGAAATATATTATAAAGTAGGTAGTAGTTTAATTATAATATAGTCCTCGATCCGTTCCCCTTTAGAATTAACTTTCCTAATAGCTTTATATATATAGTTCGTTTCTAGTATATATATCATACCTATTACTCTATTTATTAGGGCTAGGCTTTTATCTAGCTCTAGTATAGGATTAGGGGATAATAGCTACCCCCCCTTCTAACTTACTTATTCTTTTAGAAGTTTTAAGATTCTTCTATTTAGAGACTTAGTTATAGGACTAAGGGTTAGTATAAGTAATTATTTAGTTATAAGTATTAATATAGCTTTATCTTTATTTATAACGCCTAGGATCTTAAGTTTAAAATTAACTTATAATATAAGCTCTTTAATATCTTTTACTATTTTATAGATAATATCTTCTAGGATAGCCTCTTTTACCTTATCCTTTATATAGAAAGTTTATTTATTAAATATTATATTCTATATAATAATAACTATTTATTGAGCTCGGAATTACGCCGCAGCCCCTTCGCAAAAAGACTATAACAAATTCACCTAGTTTGCAGGCATAATTCGGGAAATACTATATAGGTATTTTAACCTATACCCTCTACTAGTTAAGGAAAATAATATAGGAACCCTATACGTTCCTACTACTCGCAAGCAAACCCTCTGAATATCACCGCATAAAGTCGGACGCGCGCCGCACCGGGGCCGATTACATCGGAGCCGAACGGGCCACTGAGGCTCTCGTGGCCTAATGTCAAGAGATTCGATAAGTGGAAGAGGGAGGAGACTCACTTACGATCACGTGACCGAAGGCTGTGTATTGTTAGGAGGCGCGGAGTTAGAAGGTCTGTTGCACTTGAGCAGGTAAAATCACTATGCAGTGGCCAGAGGCCAATAACTATTTATAATATAGGGATCTAGACCTTATATAGGTTATAGGTATTTAAAATATATCCTACTAGGTATCTAATATATCCCTATAATACTACCTTAAAGTCTCTCTTATTAATTCCTCTCTCTTATTCCCTCTTAAGGGGGTACGTATAGTAGCTATAGGTATATATATATCCCTAGTAAGGGCGAAGGTTATAGGTTAGAGCTACTCTATTATTAGGTTATTACTAGTAAAAGTACTAGTAGAACTACTCTTTTTTAATCTATAGTAGCGAATACTAGTTATAGCGCTTAAGTAGGCTTATATTATAAAGCGTTATTACTACTAGTACTATCTTAGCTTATAGTTCTATAGGTAAGCTAGCTATAATAAGTATCTTAATTATTTAAGTTATAACTTCCTAACTAGCCTATTCCCCTCTACTATTTAGTTCCTTTATATATAGAGAGGTCGTTTTAACCTCTATTCCTTCTATATAAGTCTAATCCTTATATCTTATATAGCCTATAAGTGAAATTACTAACCTCTTAATATCTTATCTAAATTTATAAATAGAAAGTCCCTTCTATTAAGATACCTATTGCTTAAAGGTATATAGAGCGAGTATAACGCTACTATAGGTCTTATTAACGCGTAGAAATACGAAGAGCTAACTAGTATATTTATCCTTAATAATAAGGAGCTACTAGTTCTAGTTAAAGCCTTTAGGGTAATTAAAAAGATCCTATACGATCTTATAATAAGGGTATATTACTTTATCTTCTAATATTTATCTTAAAATCACCTATTTAGTATATATAACTATATAGTATTAATACTATAAGCACGTTACGCTTTTAATCCTTACCCCCTAAGTAGTATATACTAGCTACTCTAGAGCCTTAGGGCTAAGGTACTTGCTTTAGAGGTACTAAAGTACTATATCGTTACTCTAGCCTAATAGTAATATAAAAGAGGTAAACTTATATATTATAAGTATATAGTTTATATTATTAATAATAATATTAATACTTTAGGGGATCCGCTTAGGAATAGAGTATAAGGAATAAAGCTTATATTTAAGGAAGGCGAGGTTTACCTTCTTAATAAGTTTCTTAACTATAATACTATTCTTATAGGTTCTAAAGTAAAATATATAGTTATACCCTAAGTATTAAATACCTATTTTCTAAAGTAGCGCTTTAGAGATAATATTAATATAAAAGTTCTCTATATATCCTATATTATAGAGTATAAAGTCCTCTATATTTATACTTTTTAAGCTATTAAAAGCGTTTTTAATAATTTATATACCTTTTATAATAATTAGGTATAAAGCTATTCTAGAATTAACCTATTCTCTTTTATAATACCTAATTAAGGAGGGGATAAGTAGGGACTTATTATTTATAAGGTATATCCCTCTATAGTTATCTAGAACTATAGATTTATATAATATATAAGGTCTTAAGTAAGGGGTTATAAAGATATTTAAGTACTCTTCGTCTAAGTTAACTATATTATCCCTAACCTTATTTAAGAGGGCTATATAAAAAGTAATTACTATTATATTAATAGGGTAGCTTAGGGCTATATTAGATTTCTTAGATAAACCCTTATTACCCCCCTTATTACTTTAATAGTTTTTACCCTTATAGGGTATAGTATATAGCTAGCCCTTATAAGTAAGTTCTATATAAAGATTAGTAAAGTATAGGTTATTATTTAACTAGTTATAGATCTAAGCTACTTATATATCTATTACTAATATATAGGGGCCCTTCTAGTAATATCTAGTTAAGGTAGCTTCTAAGTAGTTATAATTACTACTTAGCTATTAACAGCTTAACTTATATAGGTACTATTTACTACTAGATAAGTTACTAGTTATAGGAACGCTTAATAAGTTAGCCTTATCTATATAGCTAGCTAGTATTATAAAGACCCTAGCGCTTTATTCTTATAACCTTAAGTAGAGTATATCCTTATATAAGAGGCCCTTAAATATATTAGTATATTAGCTTATATTAGAGACTAGTATCCCTACTTACTCCTATTTAAGGATATCTATAATTTCTATATTAGCTTAAGTAAGCGCGAAGCGACAACTTACTACTTAAAGAAAAGTTTTTAAAGTAAGGATACTACTTACCTTAAGAAGCTTAAGCTAGGTAGTATAGAAGTAGATACCCCTAAAGTCCTTAATCTAGGTATTAGAATTAATACTCCTATTTACTTTTTCTAGGATTTAGATATACTCTTCTTAAATAATAATAAGGATACTAGCCTTACTTAGAGCGTAGTAATATTTAAAATTAATAATAAGGCTATAAAGGGTTATATCCCCTTTAGCGAGAAGTTCTATATATATAAGTATAATAATATTATAAGTAATAGTCTCTATAACTAGATAGTTAATCTATTTAAACTCCTAGTCCTTATAGGTTTACTTAGATTCTTATATAGTAAGTAAATAAAAGTACTCTAAGTACTATTCCTTTATACTTATAATATTCTTAATAATTATAACTAGGGTAGCTAGAAGCTAAAGGGGTTATAATTTATTTATTACTTATATCCTAGTAATAGACTTAAGAGTAGTCCTAGAAGTAGTATTAATAATAGCCTCTTCTAAAGCCTCCTAGTTAAGTAGAGCGATATATTAATTATAAGCGCTTTTCTCCTATAGGTATTAGGTATTAATATCCTAGTTTTATTTAGTAATATATAAGTTAAGAGTTAGAGTTTCTAATAAGGTCTTACCTAGGTATAAAGGTCCCTTAGGGTTATTTAGGTTAATATACTTCTAGACTCTAGTAGCTTAGGCTTTAGCTTAGATTATAATATACTAAGTAATAAAATCCCTATATATAGTTAGATAGTATAATATTATAATAATAATAATAAAAGATATTATAATTAAAGTTATTTAGAAATAGAGGGTTTATAATAATAGAAGATAGTATATAATAAGGAAGAAAGAAGGAATAGGAGAGAGGAAGTTTTAATAAGTACTTTTAGTAGTAAAGGTATATTTTAAAATAGTAATTAGAGGTCTAGTTAGAGCTAGGCTTATAATTATTAAGAAATATCCTATAGGGCTATATTTATAGTTACTAAAGAGCTTATTCTATTATAATAAGAGTAGCTATAACGTAGTTACTTATAACTATAGTTAGAGGAATAACCTCTAGAAAAAGGTCGCTCTAGAGCCGACGTTAGTCACGTGCCGCGCTAGGAACGGGCGATGCTGAAGGCATCACGACATGGCTCTTATGGGGCTAACCTAGAAAACGCTACTGCAATATGGGTTGATCTCTTGCTTTAAGATGCTGCTATGCAGGAGCTCGATTTCACCGATTTCAATATTAATACGGAAGGCATCGACATCTTTAGGAGTTCGGTTGCTCAATCGCTAGCTATTAGAAAGGCGGTGCTACATCATCCTGAGGATACCTCGTCACCGAAACCTCTCACTTCTAATGCGTACTTGCAAGAGCGAACATCTTACTCGACCGACTTCCAGAATTTTGAAAAGCAATCATAGTAATCGAAAGACTTGTTGAAAATCTTGCCTAACGAGCATGTGGTGTTCCAGAATTTTATGCAGCACATAAGCCAATGGGTTAGTCATCTTTCCATGTTCCTGGCAGCAAAATACACTGACCCTTTTCTTTTGGGCTTAGATAGACTTCTTTGATCCCAAGAGGCCGTTTGGAACGCTTATTCCTCAACTTGTAGTAAGTCTTTCCTTTCGCCTCTTGGCTTTTTGTTAGCACTATTAACCAAAAACCTCGATTGCTCCACAGATACATAACGTTGGTCTCATAAAGGCCATTCTCGCGCTTTCAGCGCGGCATCTCTCCATCAAGTCGGAAGCAGGAGCAGAAAACTATCAAGATCCAAATGGCGCGTTGAGATATTACTATAAAACATTGCATTATATACAAGAAGCAATGCAGTACGACTCGTATAAGACGAGCTTGGAGCTCCTGGCGACGACTTCAATTATCTCAGCATATGAGATGCTAGACGGGTCCCGGCAGGACTAGGAGAGGCATTTGAAAGGTATCTTCTGGATCTAGCGCTCCCAAGTAATACACGGCGACTCTCTCGGACTGAAGTCGGCTGTGTGGTAGTATTGGCTAACGCAGGTCGGTTTTAATTCCAGTGCGTTATGCATAGTCATATATATTAACTAAGGCTTGTTTAGGATATATAGGCAGCGTTTCGCGAGAAGCGTCGCCCTTTCACCTTTTGGAGGCCTGTGAAAACTCTGGATAAGATGGACCCGTACGAACTCGCGTCTCGTTCCGTCTACTTCTTTGCCTAGGTAGTAGCGTTCTGCTCTCACGAAGATATAGGGGCCGAGAAGAACGATCCTCATGCGAGAATAGCTGCAGCAGAAACACTAAAAGACATGCTAGAGAGGTGGAGGAGGTATCTCACGGTGGAATTTCAGCTACTCCCCTCTGCTAGCTCTACGGGAGACGTTTTTGAGCCGATATAGATATATCCACCTTCATTCGGTGCGATACCAAATACGCCTTCTGAAATCATTGATACGATGCTAACGTGTCCCGGTAGCCGTAGCATTTCAAGTCTACTACTGCGCGCATATACTACTGCTTCTGCATGTCCTAGTGCTAGGGGGACTTGAGAAATACACTCGACAGCGGAAGAGATTAATGGAATGCGTCAAAAAGGTGTGTGGAATTGGTTTAACACTCTCAGACTACCCTTCGAGTGTTATGTGCTCATAGTGCCTCTACATAGGTACGTTGCGATATACGAGACTCTCTGGGTCGTCGGAGATGCTGACCGTCATAGCTGGTATTCCAGTTGAAGATGACAAAGAGCGAGCTTGTGTTCTCAAATTGCTGGAAGCTTGCCGCCAACGATCAGGCTAGCCAGTAAAGCCGCTTGGCGAGGAACTAAAAGCCAGGTGGGAAACCGCTGAGGCGACTGGATATACAAACCTCCTCGGGACAACATGAGAACATGTGCATGTGCTCAACTATCATCACCCCCCTGCTCTTACGACCATGCGTGGGGTGCGAAACCATCGCCTCAGGCTTGTCCTGCCGATCCGCAAATTTCTATCCACTCTTTCGTCTGCCGAGTGACGTGATAAGTGCCCTCCTCTATCAGGGTGGTGTGAGGCACTCGCGTAACTTGGAATTTGAGATGCATGTAATATTCGTCCAAGACCAGTTTGTTGACGTTGATCTTCGTAGCTCCCGCGGCGATGCATTGCTCCATCAGATCCGGCTTAAATCTATTCGTGCCATGAAGAGCAACTCGGACCCTACCACCGATTTGTCTTTGGATCTCCTCGAGCCTGCGCGCGTCAATATCTTTGAGCCTCGGTTTTCTCAAGAGTAGACTCACCTCCCAAAGTCTAGTTGAGGACCTCGGGGCCCGTATTCCCTATGAACGTTTCCGAAAGCCGGAGCTAGTGTATCAACGCCAGTTGCGATGAATTGATCGACCTCCTCAGGCGTGGTCTTGCTCGCCTCTAGCCTGCCCGTATCTATTACCCCGTCTTCCGCGCCCTCGATTCTTCCGGGCTCCGCCTTAGTAGCTATCCCGCGCTCGTGATAATACTTGACCTATCGTGTCGTATTCTCTAGGTTTTCTTCCTTCTCATAGTGCGACATATTGACCATGATACTTATCACGAGCTAGGATAATATCGCAGGGGAAAGGGCTTAGCGGGCTAAGTTAGGGAAGTCCGTAGGAGTTAGGAGCTATAGGGAGGCACTAGGTAACCCCTAGATAAGCCCTCTAGCCCTTACCTAATAATTAGAGGGCTAGAGAAGAATATTTAACCTTAGATATACCTTATTATATTAACTCTATTACTCTATACTATACTAGTTTATAATACGTTCTTCTCTCCTACCTATATTAATAGGGGTATAAACTATTAGAGTAGTATAATATATAACAATTTAATACCTACCTATAGGTTTACTAGGGAGATAAATATAGTATTATTATTAGGATCCCCTACTAGCTAGGAGTAACTAAATAGCTAAACCTAGGATAAGATACCTATTAAATAAAATAATAATAAGGGTACTAGTAGGGGACTAGGTAGCTAATTAATAGAGGCTAAATTAGATTAGCTTATTAAGGAGGAAGAAAAGAAGGGGTAGCTAAAGCGTAAATAGGAATATCTTAAGGCTTTAAGAGCTAGCTAACTATTAACCCTAGCGGGTAACCCTACTACTTACTTAGTAATTATTAGTAATAAACTAAAGAAGTACTAATTAGAGCTTTAGGGGAAGTATCTCCTAATATCTAAGTATAAAGGGGGTATTTAGACTAACTTTAATTAATTTATATTTAAACTTAACGTATAATTTAAGATAAATAAGATTATATTAGACCTAGAAAAGGTACTATTTACTACTAGGTATTTAGAGAGACTAGTAATAAAGCAATAGACCTTATACCTCTCTATTAACTATAGTAATAAAGTAAAAGATATAACTTAGGTAATAATAAAGGATTAGTTAACTAATAGCGTAGCTAATATAGGGTCTAGGACCCTTAGTATATAAACTTAGCTTAAGTAGACCTACTAGTAACTAGGATAATTATACTAGAGCTTTATTAGTTACTATAAAGGGATCGAGGCGGAGAGCCCCTATTAATAACTAGAGGAGATCTAGGTAGCTAATATAATAGCTAGGCTAGACCCTAAGCTCTAGTATTATATTATAGCGAGCGGGTTACTAAAGTCGTAGCTTAACCTTAATACTAGGGCTAGAAATACTAAACTTATAGTTAATATATAGATATATAATATACTAATAAGGGACTAGGGGGCTAATAATAAGGGATAATATCTAGAGGGCTAAACCCTTAACTAGGAGGGGTAAACCGAGGCTCTAAAGGGATAGACCTATAGGGACTATAGTAATATTAATAACTACTAAGAGGATACTAAGGACTTACTATAGGATATTAGGAAGGAAATTATTTATTATAGTTATAAGAGGAAAAGCTATATCGCGCTAAGGTACCTGTACTATAGGAAGTATAGCTACCCCCGCTATAAAGGGAAACCCTACCCTAGTAAATAACTAGAGGAGGACTAGGTAGTAACGCGTGCGATTTAATAGGGTAGCGACTAGCTATATTATATTAAAGCGATAATATAGGTCTAAGTTATAGGTAGCTAGAAGACTAGTACTATACTTATTAATTATAGGGCTAATAAGAATATTATAGACTAGAGGATTATAACTAATACCTAACTAGAGGCTAATAAGTTAGAACTTATTAGGGGAATATAGGTATCTAAGGGACCTAACTTTAGTATATAGAAGTTAGTAACCTAAATAACTAATAATATAGGCGTCTAGTAGATAGCTTTCTACGATTTTAGGATTAGTAATAGTAATAATTATAATACTATCCTAGGGATCCCTTAGGATATAATAAAGTACCCTAACCTTAAGTAGAGGGAGTTAGGCTAGACCTTTCCCCTATATAAGAAGAGTATCTACCTTATTATAACTATAAAGGAACTTAGGCGTATTAAAAACAAAGCGAGAGTAGTACTTATAGGGGTATTATAAGTCTACTAGATATTAACTACTAGTTAACTAGAGGATACTAAGGAGCCTAAAATTAAAATAAATATCCCTTTAGAATACTAGGATTTTAAGAAAGTATTTAATATTAACTTAGTAGGAATTAAGCCGGAGTTTAGGACTATTAGGAGCTACTTTATTAACCTAGAGCCTAGAACTAAGCCCCTATTTAAGCCTATCTACTTACTAGCTAAAAAGGAGTTAGAAGAGTTAAGGGATTATATCTATAAGGCCTTATAAAAGGGATAGATTTATCTATTAATAAGCCTAAAAAGGGCACTAATTCTATTTATCCTAAAGAAGGGAGGTAAGTTAAGGTTATATATAGACTACTAGGGGCTTAACTAAGTAACTACTAAGAACTATACCCCCCTCCCCCTAATTAATAAGATCCTTAACTAGCTCTCTAGAGCTAAGTACTTTACTAAGCTTAACCTTAAGGATATATACTACTAAGTAAGGATCTAGGAGGGAGACGAGTAGAAAATAGCATTCTATATATAATATAGCTATTATAAATATTATATTATACTATTCAGGCTTATTAATATACCTACTACCTTCTAGATATTTATTAACGAGTTACTTATAAGCCTAGTTAACGTTATTTATATTATATATTTAGATAATATCTTAATTTTTACTAACGATATAGACTCCTATATAGAGGTAATAAGATAGGTACTTACCTAGTTAGAAGCTAATAGCCTCTATATAAACCCTAATAAGTATAAATTCTATAAGGAAGAGATCGACTTCCTTAGGTTTATAGTCTTAGTAGATAGGATTACTATAGAATAAGAGAGGGTCTAAATAATCGCTAAGTAGCTAGTACTTATTATAATATAAGAGATTTAGTAATTTCTAGGATTTATAGGGTTCTATAGGAGATTTATTAAGAACTACTCTAAGACTTATAGCCTACTTACTAACTAACTTACTAATATAGCTAAGGGATAGCTAGTAATAACTAGGGAGGTATTAGTTACTTTTTATTAGCTCTGCGCTTTATTTATAGAGGTACTTATATTATACTACTTTAATCTTATACTCCTAATTTAAGTTAAAACTAATATATTAGACTTTATAATAAGAGTAATACTAAGCTAGCTAGAAGGGGATATATAGAGATTAGTAGTATTTATATCTTAGAAGCTTAAAGGCGTATAATTATAATATAGTACGCTAGAGGTAGAACTACTAGCTATTAGAGAGGTAGTAGTAAGGTAGTAGTACTACTTACTTTACTCCTAGTATTATATCTAATTTACTACTAACTACCTAGGTTATTAGTACCTCGCTAATAAAAAGACGCTTAGTAGCTACTAGGCTTAGCTATTATAAGATCTATTAATATTTAACTTTAAAATTAAATACTAGCTAGGTTATTATAGCCTAGCTAATAGCCTCTTATAGAGACCTAACTATACCCTAGGGGATATAAAGATTAATAAAACTAGGGACTTACTCCTATAAGACTTTCTATAATATTTTAATAAAGCTACTATTTAGAGGGTAGGTACTAGGTAGTAATAGGGCGCCTAACTACTAAATACCTCCCTAGAATAACTTATACCCTCGCTCTAGGAATAAGTTAAAAAAGCCTAATAGAAGGACCCCTTTTATATTAATAAGGAGTAGGAATAATAAGGTATAAGATAGTTACTAGATAACTCTAGTATCCTAAGATATTAAGAGGGCTTATATATCCCTAATAACTACTTACTTTAGAATAAAGTCCTTAGAGTATTCTATAATAAACTATCTAGAGGTTACTAAGGGGTTACTAAGATATTAAGGAGGATTAGAAAATTATTTTTCTAGAATATATAGAAGACTAATATAAAGGAATATATTAGGATATATATAATATACTAGCGTATAAAACCGAGATACTACCTCCTATATAGCAAACTTACGCCCCTGGTAGTACTTACTAAGCCTTTTAAGTAAATATTAATCGACTTTATTACTAAATTATTATTCTTATTAATAACTAAAAATAAGCCTTATAATAGTATTCTTATTATTATTAACTAATTTATAAAATACTCCCTATATATCCCTACTAGGGATTTACTTACTACTAATAGGTTAGCTATACTACTAACTAAATATATCTTCCTTATATTTAGGCTCCTAGGAGCTATTATATCTAATCGGGGATTGCTATTTACTAGTAACTTCTAGTCTAAAGTATACTACCTATAAGTTATTAAGAGGAAGATTAGTACTGCTTTTTATCCCTAAACTAATAGCTAAATAGAATACTAGAACTAAAGTATTAAGCACTTTCTAAGGGCTTTCTATAATATTAACTAGGATAACTAGGTAATATAGCTTAACCTAGCCTAATTTGTTTATAATAACTCCTATTATAAAGCTACTAAGATATTACCTACTAAACTACTAATAGGATATTCCCCTTATAAACCTAATAATATTAAACCTTAGTTAAAGGTTTTAATTCTAGTAATATATAAGAGAATCTATAGCCTACTTACCTAGAGGTTAGCTATTACTAACTTACTTTAGAAGTATAATAAATATATAATAAGTTTTATAATTAGAGGAGGACCCCTATTATCTTTACTATAGGAGATCTTATCCTACTTTTAACTAGAATATTAAGTAGAGGCAGCCCTCCTATAAACTTTCTAATAAATATTTAGGCCTATTTAGGATCTAATAGGTAATTAATAGGGGATAGGTATATAAGCTATAGGTAGATAAAAAATACCGAATCTATAATATATTCGCGCCTATATAATTAGAACCCTTTTTTAGCTTAGCTATTTTACTACGAGATATCCTAATTAATAATAATAATAATATCTATATAGTAGACCATATCGTTACTTATAGGGGCCCTAGACGTAACTATTAGTACCTTATTAAATAGAAGGGCTATAGCGAACTAGATAATTTATAGGAGCTATAACGTAATATATTAATAGACTTATAAAGTAATTATAAAGCCTAATTATAAGTAAAAGTATTATAATCGCTATATAATTTAATAGATAACTTAATAAGTAACTAGTAGTTAGGTAGAAATAGGGTATATTAGCTAGGTATCTTAATTTACTAGCTTAAAAGCCCTTAATAAGGTAAAAAGAGACTAGAAAATACTTAAAAGTAACTAACTACTACCTAGAGGTTATTAGTAGCTTACTAGGGGTGCTCCTAAAAATTTTAAGTCTATTAGGCGCTAGTACTCTTAGTATTATTATTATTATTATTATCTCCCCCTATAATAGATATAGTAGCTAAAGCCTCGTAATTCTAATTTAAGTTTGAGATATTAACTAGTAAAATACTAGGGAGGTACTAATAGGACTTAAATAAACTTATAACTTTATTATAGGAGTTAAGTAACTCCTTAGTATACTTAGCTTATACTTCTTATACTACTAGCTACTTCTAGGCTAGCTACTCTATTATTATATAATAATAAGTAAGCTCCTTATACTACTTATATAATAACTTAGTCTACTTCTTAGCTTCCTTAGCGAGGTATTACTAGTAAGTAATAGCTTCTTCTAAGGCGCTTACCTAGTAATCCTCTAGTTTTATAGAGATCTCTACCTCCTTAGCTTTATACTTCTTAGGTATAATATTAGCCTTATTCTTCTTAGCTTAGAGGGCTTTCTTAACTATAAGCTAGGTAATAAGGATCTCCTTCTATATATAATTAGAGACTAATAGTAAAATACTAGGGAGGTACTAGATAACCTACCTTATTCTTAGTATATTATATCTAAATATTAAGCTTAGAATAGCCTTTATCTATTAGGCGCTTAAGCTTATTAATAATACCTATTATATAATAGGTAGGCTATAGGGAGTTAGTAGCTAGAAACTAGAAAATAATAAGTAAAACTTATATTAATATAAGCCTTTCTATTACCTATTTTAATATAATACTTATATTTAATAGAAGCGCCTAAAAAGTAAATAAATTAATAACGAATTTATAAATTAGTAAGTAATTTAGAGTCTAAAGCTAGTAAAGTACTAGATAAGTACTAGCTAGGTACTAGCTAAGGATTATATACTTACTATTACTCTTAAAGTATATAATTAAGCTTATAAGGAGCTTAAGCTTAGTATTTATATCTATAGGTAGCTCCTATTTCGCTTATACTAAGAGGTAGTAATAATAAGAGTATACCTAGAGCTTACTTATTATAGGGATACTAGTAGTATCTAGCGTAGTAGCGGGGTAGGGGGTAGTATTAGTAGTATTAATAGCGGAGGATAATATAATAATAAATTCGTTATATAGTAATTAAGATAAAGTTATTAGTAGGGGAGTAGGAGGCTAATAGTAAGTTATTAGTAGTAGTAATATTATAAATTTAAAAAAGTAAAAAAGAGGGATTTTAATAGAGTAGAATTGTAAATAATATTTATACGTTTTTAACTTAATACTAAAACTAGCTTTTTATATAGCTAAAAAGAGGATAATCTCTAGATTATTATATTATTTAACTTTATTTAACTTACTATATATAGGGGGGTACTAAGTAGCTACTAGATAAGAACTAGTAGCCCCCTATATTATAATAAAAACCTTCTTTATCCCTAGAGGGAGAATATCTTTATTACTCTTATAAAGGTATTAAAAATATAATAAAAAGTAAAAAATATAATAATCCTAAGAGCGAATTTAAAGTAATAAAAACAAGCCTAAATAATAATATATTTTAGTATAACCTTATAAAGGAAGGAGTAACCCTTATAAAGGAACTTAGCTATAACTATTTAGATAACTACTAGGTAGTCCTAGACCTATTTAATAAAGCTATAAGAGTAATTAGAGTATAAGTATATCTTATTACTAGCTTATTACTCCTCTAAGCTATAAAGTCCCTTATTACTTAGGTATAAGAGCTATAAGAGTTACTAAGGTAGAGGATAAGTACCCTATTATTAGTTAATTATTTCTCTAAATAACCTAGCTATCTAAAGAAGAGTTATATAACTAGAATAAGGGATATTAAATTCTAAACCTATAGAAACTAGGAGGTTATAAAGTCTTATAGGGAGGTATTAAGTACTCTTTAGATAACTATAGAGTAAATTAATCTAAGGGTAAACTAGTTTAGAGGGGGGGGATTATATTATAAGCTAGGATAATATTATAAGGGAAAAGGCTTAGTAAGCTAAGTTAGGGAACTCTATAGGAGTTAGGAGCTATAGGGAGGTACTAGGTAACCCCTAGATAAGCCCTCTAGCCCTTATCTAATAGTTAGAGGGCTAGAGAAGAATATTTAATCTTAGATATACCTAACTATACTGACTCTATTACTCTGCACTGCACTAGTTTGTGATAATACTATCGAAAGGAAGGTTGCTGGCTGCACGCTTGATAATGTTTTCGTCCTGCGCGTGATCTAAGTGGATAGAAATTGGAACTGTCGCTCGCGATACCGCCTCCCTAGCAGTTCGGACGAGCAGACCATCGGCGTAGGTCACTGCCCATGGGAAGAACTGAATGATGAGGGATGATCGAGCTTGCTCCGCAGCAGCAACGAGTCCGTAAATCTGCTCGAGGTTGTAGGCAATCGCGGCTATTACTCCATATCGGCCTTCTTCTGCGTTCCTCAAAATTCGAAGGTGCCTGTTTTGGTCTCTCCAATCTGTCGGTGCAGCAGTCATTGTCGTTGCGCGTGAGCTGGGATGTCGTATCTAGCAAGTATGGCATAATTAGGAATTTCCCCTCATCAAGTATTTGACTCCTTGCTCTTGTGCATGATCTGATACCGATAGTGGCGAACTTACATCAACCGGATGGGTCCCAAGTGTTGGTTGGCCTTCCGTGTCGAGGAAGACTAACAACACGTGGTGGGTCGAAACCGTCACGAGGGTCTGCCACGACAGGCTCGCTTTTCTGATGATGTTTGTTGGTCTGGCTTGGAGCAAGAACGCCCCGCCGAGAAAGCGTTCGATATTCAACCGTAAGCACATTGCGACGTAGTGAAAGCTTTGAAGCACGTTTTCAATGAAAACTTCACAACATGTGCTCCTATATCCAGGCCACTGTCGAACACCGGACCTTTAACGTTCCTTGCGTTTGCGCCATAGAGACGACCGACAACCCTACGGGGCAGTTCCAAACCACTTGAAAGTAGGTGACATACTCACAGACAATCAGCAGTTGTCTTTTTAAAAGAAGAAGAGAGAGAGAGAGAGAGAGAGAGATAGAGAGAGACTATGAGTTTGCAAGCTGATGACATCCTGGCATTATGATTAGTGCGATTCCAAGTTTCCGAATGGGTTTGATTGCCTTACATATTGAACACTTTGAGAGGCGCAGGTAATTGCCTGCTAGGGTAGGAATAAAAGGCTCATGTTGGCGCTAGGCAATGAGAAGTCTGGACCGGGTGATTGAGAGAGAGCCGAACCTGATGCTGCTCTGAGTGTTCACCTCGCCATAGGACATTTCTCAAATGTCAGCTGTTGCCAGGATGCATTGTGGCGTCTCAAGCTGACCAGAGGCGTAATCCTCTCACAAAACTGTGCTTCTTACTGGTTGTCCGCTTCGACTTCCGCCAGTGAATCTTGCCGACTTCGTGACGGCCAGCAGCAGCGTGGGCTATTCAAAGAGGACGTCAGGCATCCCAAAAACGAACAGAAAAGCCCCAATTTTATCATTGACAGGTTTCCGTTGGTCAAGAGACCAAACTAGAAACTTAGCACATGGAATATCAGTAATGGGCGCAGGCTGGAGGCAGACTAGAAGCAGGCTGGAGCTTGGCTGTCGAGGGCTGTAGGAAACATCCATGATTGAACCGACACACCTTCCTTCGGGTTCCATTGCGTGAAACGGGTCCGTTTTGGCCGTCCTACGAGTAACGCAAGGTATAAGGTATGATTTTGGCACCGAAATCTTCCCGTCTCTCCTTTTCATTTCCTTCCTTTCTTCGTTGACGTCGGACCTCCCTAGAGTCAGTCACATCAACAACGCGAACACACGCGGAAGTCCTTGGATGAGACAACCTCAGTGAAAAAGGCGAGTGACTCTCTTAGCTTGCTTTCAACCGTTTCAACGACGCGGTGTTGTTGGGGTTGCCCACTCTGCTCCTTGCCTTGGCCTCTGTCGTAGCAGCACACGATAACTGGAATCAATGTTACTACGAACGCGACGCTGTTGCCCCCCCCAGCGCTTCTCCCCTGCTACAACGAAACCGATGTAGGTCCTGAAGACTTCACCTGGTGCTGTTTTGCGGGCGACAATTGTCTGGAACACGGCGCATGCTGGGACGTGAGCGAAGAGAACAACACTGGTACGACCAACACATATCAGTACGGCTGCAACGATCCGAATTACGAACACGAGAACTGCCCAAAGAAATGCGGTCTGGATCCCGGTAGGTTGACGATGCTTTTCCTTCTGCAAGTGACTGGCGTCAGACTCTAACTCGTTCATAGGCAAGTCTCCCTGGGTTGGCCTAGTCTCTTGTGTGAGTGATGACAGAGCAAGTGCAGACCAACAATGGGCTTGCAATCATCCTGACACTTGTGGCGAGAAGTGTCCAACGGAACCGGACAACGCAGACTCAACGCGGGCTATCTGGCCTTTCACCTTGATAGAACTGCCAGATACCCCCAGTCACTGCGCCGATTTGGGCAGAATTGTCTCCGCTTTCTACGCGCCGACCAGCATCCCTAACGAGGGCAGCGTCCCTTTAACTTACACTGGTACGTCAAAACCATCCGCGACACGGATTCCCACCAGAAATAGGTCGCCAACAAGCAGTCCTACCGGCATAAGCAGTCCTACCGGCACAAGCAACCCAGAGGAGAACGAGTCCGCATTAGGCTCAGGCGCTATCGCAGAAATTGCAGTATCAACGCTAGGTGTCTTTGCGATTTTCGTAGGCATCTTCTGCCTGTGGCGCCGACGGCGGAACAAAGTCAAAGGCCAAGCAGCCGCTCCGGCTCCTCAGGTCCCAACAGCCCCTCAAGCATTTTCCCCAGGGATGACGGGTTCGCCTGAGCCATATCCCTACGGCAAGCTCACTGGTGCTTTTACGAACACGCCGTCTACCTTTTCTGACGGCTTCGGCCCTCAGCGGCCCGTCTCAGACATGAGCATGAGCACAACTTCGGCGCCTGTGGGATTCCCAAGGCCCCAGGCTTCCCCTTATTATCAACAAGGCACCTATCCGGACCATGATGTCTATGGAATCCACGCTGAGCTCTCAGATGATACAAGAGTAAGGCATGAGATGCCTGCCATCCGGGGAAGATCCGATAGGTCGGAGTTGCCATGAGTGACATTCAATCGTGAGATAGTAGTGGCTCTTGTGGGATTCTCACCATCAGCTTGTTCCAAGCGGCTGTCATTACTGGCACGGGTTAATGTTCTGTCTCAAAAGAAATGAGGGTCGTGATTTTGCAATCTCTACTCGCTTGTCGGCCTTCCTTTGAAGTCTCTGTTATAATTAGTTTCTATTCAACAACACCTTGCTTGCTCTATTGCTCTCAGCTATACATTTTTATGGAGCGTTATTACGAGATGGCACTCATCCAATCCGCCTTACACTCTTAAACCCTTGCGCTAGAATTAACTAGCCCTCAGGGTTTAAGTTCGCCCAATGGCCCGACTTTCAGAATGAAGAGAAATAACAGGACCGAAATTCGGGAAATGTAATGGAAAATCACTTGCTTCTCTGGGAGAGATTCCTCCCGATATTTTCGCTGTATGGGTGCTCAAATGCGTAAAACGCTGACCGCCTCGCCGATTCCAAAGCCCTCTCCACTTTTTGTAACTCTTCGAAGCCGTGAAACATCGGAATATCAACTCTGAGGACTTGCAGACGACCCAAAATGGGGTCATGAACCAAGCCGAATGGCCGACATATCAAGCTGCTTGGTGCTGGCAAAGTTATAAGCACGCCGCCGTGGGTCGTGGCTGCTGTCGGATGCAGCCGAAAGCTACAACAGATAGCCATCCCGGAGACATGCCGCGAAACATGATTCATCGCGTGCAACTCACGTATTTCCGATGGTTTACTTTGCACCGATACCACAGTAATGGTGTCAGTCGTCCCATAGTAGATAGGTGAGCCAACCCTGCATATGCAGCCAGAAGTCGGCCGCTTCCGCCTCCGGATTCCACTGCCTCGCTGCATCAGGCCGGCCCTGCAGTACGCGGCTTTGCGAGGCGCGGTAAACTTATTCTACAACGCCCCGCGCCACTATTCAGGCCGATGCTCTCGAATAATTACGCGAATGTACGAATGCGTACGTTTGTAGGGCCCTTTGCTGATCACGGATTGTGTTGACAAGGGTATCAACCTCAACTTAATCAACGCCACAGCCGCGCCATTGACAAATCAGTCGAGAACCTGCAGAAACCTAGCGTTGGCCAATAACCGAGGCAGACAAAGACCTCCATCTTGCCTTCACAGCAAATCATCCCAGCATCTCTCCGTCGTGTAGAATGCACGCTCGGCAGCTATGCCCTTCCGTTCCTATGAGTCGAACCCTTGACAGGGATGGGCGAGTATCTACTCTGTCTGACTAAGCCCTGCTTGGCTGTGCACACGAGGGACCGTCTCAGATGATCGTTTCTCATCGGATGGAGCATGGCCTCATGTTTCCTGGCGTGCCTATGTTTTCTCGTACGCTCAACTGCCTGCTTACATTGTAACTCCGCAACCACCCGGAACCACTTACCCCTCCAGCCGTTGGTGCTTTGGTCGGCTGTAGAAGTGTTTTCTGCCGTGGCAAATGACCAATTACCGTTGGCTCGATGTCGGTCGATAGTGCGTGAACAGGGGCGCGGATCCCTCCCACGAATGCACCCCGCAGGCTACGTCTGGCAGGCCATCCATGTTGTAGACCATGCGGGGTGATACGGATATGTATGGGACGATCACAGAACTTCTGTTGAACAGCTCGATAGCGCAACGTTGATCTGAAATAATGCAACGTTGTCGGGGGGGGGAAGATTGGTGAGGAGGTGAGGAGATAATAGCAGCGCATCCCCATGTCGGACGACCTGTCTCGCCCGATAGCTGGACCGAGCCCCCGGCTCCCCCGCCTTTACGTCCGCCACCAACCAACTCTAACTCGGAACACGCGAGTTCCGACACATATATTGTCGAAGCAGGTCCCGCGCTCTGGAAAGATGGGCGCGATCCTGCTCGGTGCTCTTTTCTGGTCTTAAGTCTCTGTGCTAACATCTTCTTCTCTGGCTTGGGCGGCATATCTGCGCGGGGCACAAAGGCAAATCATGTCCGGAAAAGCGGAGATCGCGGAGGACGGGCCGTCCCCGGCGCCGGAAAACATTGAAAAGATCCCGGCCAAGGTCCACTCCAACGAGCGCATCGGTGACCAGATCTCCCATGAGAAGCTCGAAGAACTGGCCCCAAACGGAGAACATGAGTACGTTCTAGAAAAGATCAATGCCATGACCGAGGAGGAGGCCATCGACATCGTCGAGGAGGCGGTGGAATTCTTCAAGGACGACTGGAACTTCCCCTCCGATATGAGGGAGCGCATGAAGAGGCTTCTGCAAGGTCAAAAGTCGTACGGGGAGTTTTACGATCGGGACCTGAGAATCGACGCCGTCATGATCCGTTACTCTTCGCCTTACCCTGGGGTCCGCGCCGTTGCCGAGATCATCGACGACCAGAGCATCCCGATCGAGACTTTCAGAGCTTACTTTCTGGGAATTGGCTGGGCTGTCATCGGCACCTTCATCTCCACATTTTTCAACTCTAGGTTCCCGGCCATCAGTGAGTCTTTTCCAGATTGTCTACACTAGTGAAGCTTGCCGGTTGTGTTGTTTGCTGAGCTCCTCGGCTGACAAAAATCATTGTCTAGCTCTGAGCGGTCAGGTTATCCAAATCCTGCTGTTTCCCTGCGCCAAGGTTCTCGAGCTCATCCTACCAGACTGGGGAGTCACCGTCTTTGGCGTTCGTCATTCTTTGAACCCCGGTCCGTGGACCTTCAAGGAACAAATGTTCGCGACCATCACGTACAACATCGCGATTTACACCACAAACAGCTACGGCATGATCCTCGTCCAAAAGTCTCCAGTCTACTACGGCCTCAAGTTCGTCGACTTCGGCTACCAGATCATGCTGACCCTCTTCGTGCAGCTGATGGGCATGGGGTTTGCGGGATACTTGCGACGGTTCAGCGTGTATCCCGTCAAGGCGCTCTGGCCAACCATCCTTCCGACGATTGCCATGAACCGAGCCCTCACTCGACCTGAACCGCGAGAGAACATCAACGGGTGGACCATCTCCCGCTACAAGTTCTTCTACATCTGCACAATCTGCATGTTCTTTTACTACTGGCTGCCGGGATATCTGTTCACCGCACTGGCGACTTTCAACTGGATGACGTGGATCTCCCCGACGAACGTTACCCTCGCGATCATCACCGGTTCGTCGCTGGGCCTGGGATTGTTCAACCCCATCACCACCTTCGACTGGAACGTTGCTACGTCTTCGTATGCGGCGCTCTCCATGCCCTTCTTCGCCACGTGCACGCAATACTGCGGCGCGATTCTCGGGGGAGTCATCATCCTCGGGATCTACTACACCAACATGTACAACACGGCGTATCTTCCCATCAACTCGTCGTCTCCTTTTGCAAACAACGGGACGCCGTACGTTGTGCAGAATGTCGTCGTCGACAACAAGCTGAACGAGACCCTCTATCAAAACTACTCGCCCCCGTTCTACTCTGCTGGGTATCTCATCACCGTCGGCGGCAACTATTGCTTTTATCCCATCTACTTTCTTTACATCATGGGTTTGTCTTCTCTCGCTTCCAGTCCCCGTTTCATATCTCGGCTAACGTCGTCCAGGCAATCAGTGGAAGACGATTTCGGCAGCGTACGTTGACTTCTACAAAGGACTACGCTACAAGAAAGGCAACTATGATGGCGCCATGGATATCCACAGTCGACTCATGTCCAAGTACAAAGAAGTGCCAGACTGGTGGTTCCTGCTGATCCTCGTCGCTGCCATCCTCGTCTCTTGCATCTTCCTCAGCATATATCCACTGGACACGCCCATCTGGATCGTGTTCCTGATGATCGCCATTAACCTGGTGTTCGCAGTCCCGCTCTCTTTCCTCTCTGCGACCACCGGAACGAACCTCGGCCTCGGGGCCCTGATTCAGGTCATCACCGGCTACATGCTCCCGGGAAACACCAACGCCTTTCTCTTCTCCCAGACGCTCGGTTCGTGGGCCCTCGCAGGCTACGGAGACAACTATGTCCAGGACCAAAAGATGGCCCACTACACCAAGATCGCCCCACGAGCTGTCTTCCGCAGTCAGATCGGGACGATCATCATCACGTGTTTCGTAGCTGTCGCGACGCAGAACTTCATTCTTGAGAGTGTCAAGGGTCTATGTACCCCCACCCAGCCAAGTCGCTTCACGTGCGCCAACGATGGAGCCCCTCTGTACACCAACTCGCTGGTGAGTTTCTCCTGATGCCGACATGCCGCCAAGCGGGATCGAGATGGGCGTGCTAACGATGGCCCAGATGTGGGGCTTGCTTGGCTCTGAACGCATGTTTGTCGCCTTCTATCCGATTCTCAAGTGTAGGTGAAGTCGTCCCGCCTTGCTGTCTCGATCACCTCGCTGACAGTGAACGCAAAGGGTGCTTCTTGATTGGCACCGTCATTGCCATCGTGTTCCTAGTCGGTCAGGGATACGGCCCGAAATACCTCCCTGGCGTGCGAGAAAAGCTCCGCTCCAAGCTCCAGCCCAGGACGTTCGCTCTCCTCGACCGGACCCTGTTCCCATTCGTCGCGTCTCTTCTGTGGTTGAATCCAGTTCTCGTCATCCAGGGCATCCAGCACTGGGCGCCCTCCAACATGTCGTACAAGACGCCCGGCATGATCCTGGGTTTCATCTTCATGTACTGGCTGCCAAGACACAGGCTGGCGTGGTGGGAAAAGTACAACTACGTGCTCTCGGCAGCCTTGACCGCGGGTGTGGCCGTCTCGGCGCTGGTCATGTTTTTCGCGGTGGGATATAACCCGATATCCTTGAAGTGGTGGGGAAACACCGTTAGCAGTGCCGGAGTTGACGGCAGCCAAGTCGGAATTCTTCCCATTCCGGACAGGGGCTACTTCGGACCAGAGAAAGGATCCTTCTAGATCCGCGGGCGCGAGGTACTTTGGCAAGATATCGGTGCGGAATCATCCTGGAACACGGATCCGACCACGGCCTTTTTTGTCGGACTCTCCGGACTCATGCGGAGAGGTGTCCGGAGGTGGTGGAGCCACCACGAGACCTTCCATGGCTCAATGCGCCCGTTTGGCGCCGCTTTTTGACATTGAGATGTAATTCCGGGAACACCAATACAGCTTATAGCCACGCATCGCCGTTTTGAAGACTGGCGTAGGGTCAGAATGGAGATATCGTTCTATATGCACATGTGAAAGCTTCTTTGATGCTACGTATGTATGTATGTATCTGGTGAAGTATACACAAGAAGATGAACCCGAAATTTGACGATGCTAAACCAAATCCAAATATGAACGCCATTTTACCCACAGCAGGGCTGCATGCAATCGAAACGTGATTTGATGTGAGTCATGACTTTAACCTTTCTTTCGTTTTTGGACAGTGTGGCCTTTACGGCTTGTCAAAGAGGTAAACGTTTTGCTCGAGCTGGCGGGTGTTAAGCTGCGTCGATTTAGCAAACGTCTTACCACTATTTAGAGATTTCAGTGAGACTTACGAAGCTCATGCTGATGTTGTGCAGGTTGGCAGCACCCATCTGAGCGCCATCACGGACGATCTCCGTCTTCATGATGTTAGTAGCCTTGGTGACGCCCTCGAGTCCGTAGCAGTTGGCGCACATGAAGCTGGCTCAAGGTTAGTTTTCATCACGAACTGAGTCTGCTGGCAAGATGACTTACGGACGACCCATGCCGACGGCCTTAGCGCCGAGAGCAAGCTGCTTCAGAACGTCGTTTCCGTAGCGGATACCGCTGTCGGCAATGACGTCGACCTTCTGGAAGACTTCGGGGGCGTTACGGTAGATCTCGTAGGCGATCTCAAAGGGACCGGGTGTGTGCGTGGCAGGAACTAACGGATCGGAGATTCTGTTTTAGGAGATAACTATGGAGGGCTTATATTGAGTATATTTAGCTTAGATTAGTATTAGAATAGAACTTAGAGGAATTAACCCTACTTAGATATAACTATATCTACTCTAATTAAGAGGTATCTTCTAGCTCCTATTCTAAGGTATTATTAAAATCTATTAAGTTTTATATATTATAGGTATTTAGGAGGCTAAAGACCCTTATTATAATATTTTTAAGCTATAATAACTTAGTAATAAGTTATTATAAGTATTATTATAGTATTATTTATATAGATCTTTAATAATATCCTGTCCCTATATAACCTTATTTATTTACCCCCTTTTTATTAATAAATAATTATATAAGCCTATAGGTATTAATAGAAACTAGTACTAAGCTTGAATTATTATTATAAGATATTATATATTAAGACTAGTAACTCTAGAGAGGTCTAATACTATTAGCTATTTAATTAATATTAAGAAAGCTAATATTATAAATAACTAATATAAACTAGCTATACTATAGATTATTATTTTAACTATAACTATTATAAGCTACGCCCGGGTTAAGCCTACCTAGGCTTCTACCTAGGTTTACTACTTTAGGGAGCTACCTAGGGCCTATCTAGGGCTTACCTAGTTATTCCTTATAAACTAGCGAAATTTCTACTAGAGAGGAAAACTTCCCCTTTTCCTCTTTAGTTTAAATAAATAGTATTATAATAACCTCTTATTAAATAAACTTAGGTCTAACCCCTTATATACTTAAGCTTATTATTATAATAATAATAATATATTAAGCGCTACTCCCTACTAGTTAATAAGATAGTTAATAATAATATAGCTAAAACTTAAGATAAGCTATTATAAGCTAAATTAGTAGTAATAATAGAGTCCCTCTAGTAATAGTAATAAGAGGTTAAGTAGGGGAATAGCTAATATATAGCTATATAGACCCCTATAAATACTACTAGTAAGGTATTAGTAATAACTAGTATAATATATTAGAAGCTACTACCCCTACCCCTAAAATTCTTAAGTAAGTAAAAGGAATATACTACTAAAGTATAATAAATAAGATATAAGATTACTATAAATAGGGCGTTCTATACTATAAATATAGAGGTATAATATCTTATTAACTCCTACTTAAATATTATACCCTAATAAGTAATCTCTACCTTTTATAAAGCTAGGGGGGGTAGGGGAAAATATAACCTTAAGGACTTTATAGCTTACCTAGACTAAATATATAAGGACCTAAATATCTAGTTATAAGCTATAGCTTAATTATAAACCCTCTAGTAAAAAGAGAATAAATCCCTAGTAACCTTCTTACTAAGATTTAAGTAAATACTAATTAATATAAGTAATATAAACTAGCTTAATTAAGTCTAGATCTCGCTTCTAGAAGCCTCCCTTACTCCTAGGCTAAGGGACTAGCTAATTATTATTAAATTACTAGCTAATTATAATAGCTAGCTTTTAAAGGTCTAGAGTATTATATAGAAAGTAGAGTACTAGAAGGTTTCTAATAACTACTTAGTAACTTACTAGAGACTTATTACTAAGAATACTAAGGGGGATACTTATAGAACTAGAGCTATATATATCTTATAAATTAAAGATATAAGATATTATAACTACTAAAACTCTAGGTCCTCCATAAGTACCTCCTTAGTATAATACTAATAGCTTTAGAAAGGTATAAAGGACCTCTATACTTATTATACTTATAGAGCTAGAGGTTATATTACTTAGCGCTACTTTAATAAAGAGGACTAGCTATCTAAGGTTATAAAAGTAAAAACCCTAAAGGAAGAACTAATATATTATAAGGTTATAAATAACTACTAGGTAGTAGCTAACTCCTTAGAAGAAGATAAGGAGTTAGGAAAAGACTAACTCTAGAGTAAAATTAGGCCTTAGAGCTTATTAAAAAGGAGATATTAAGTTAAAAAGAATATAAATAGGAATAACTAGCTAATAATAAGCTTATTATTATTTAAGTTAGAGTTAATAGAGAATATCTAGCTTATATTCTAATAAATACTAGGAGTAATACTTATATAATAATTAACCTTTCTTTAGCTTAATATTTTTACTTTTTATATATTAAGAAGAGATACTAACTTATAAGGGGGTATATACTTAGTAGATTATTACTAAGTAATATACTAGATATAATAATATTTAACTTAGAAATAAGTAATTATATTTAGTATATCTTTATATATATAGTTAATAGCCTAGACCTTAATATCCTCTTAGGGCGCCCTTAGATAGAATAGAACTAGGTTATTTATAATATTATAGCTTACTAAGTATATCTTAAGAGAGGATAAGTTAAGCTATATCTAAAGGATTAAGAAGAAACGCCGCTTATAAAGGAAATAAGGGCTATAAGGTTCTTTAATATACCCTTATTCTCTATAATCTATTAACACCTAGTAAGATAATAAGGTAAGTACTAGGAGGGTATTATAGAGGTATTAGTATAAGCTATTAGCTTAGCTAATATTAAGAAACCCTTAAACTTGAAACTAAAAGAGGATTAATAATACTATTTATTAAGCTAAGTCTTAAGGGAGTTTCCTAACTTATTTAACTCTAATAAGGCTTACTTATTACCCCCTAAGTAACTAGGGGTAAATTATTAGATTAACCTTATACTAGGACTAGATAAAAGGGAGCTATTACTCCCTTAGGGCCCCTTTTATATTATATTAAGAGAAGAGCTACTAGTATTAAGAAAGACCCTATAAAGACTCCTAGATAAGGGGCTTATTAAAGCTAGTAGCTTATTTACTAAGGTATTAATACTCTTTATAAGGAAGCGAGGGGGAGGAATTCGCTTATATATTAATTATAAAGCCCTTAATATACCCTTAATATAATTACTAAGAAAAACTACTACCCCCTCCTACTAATCTCTAAGATATTATATTAGATAAGTATAGCTAAGTCGTATACTAAGCTAGATATAATAATAGCCTTTTATAAGTTAAAAGTAGTAAAGGAGTACTAGGAGAGAACTATATTCTATACTTAGTATAAGTTATTTAAGTAAGTAATTTACTTATTTAGCTTGACTAGTACTCTTACTAGCTTCTAGTAGTATATTAATAATACCTTATAGGACTTTTTTAATAACTTTATTACTACTTATATAAATAATATATTAATTTATTCTAATAGAATAAAGGAAGACTATAAGAGGAAGGTCTAGGAGGTCCTCTAGAGGCTAGTAGATATGGGGCTAAACCTTAATCTTATAAAGTATGAGTTCTTAATTAAGAGAGTTAAATATATAGGGTTTATAATAATAATAGGAGAGGGTCTTTCTTATAACCCTAAGAAACTCTAGGTAATTACTAAGTAGTTACCCCCTACCTCCCTAAAGGGGGTCTAGAGCTTTCTAGGGTTTATACACTATTATAATATATTTATACTAAAATATAGGGATATTATTAAACTACTTATACTACTTACTAGAAAGAATATAATATTCTAGTAGGGAGATAACTAAAAATAAGCCTTCTTATAGCTTAGGTAGCTTTTTAATACCTAGTTAATACTCTACTAGTTTAATCTAGAAAATAAGACTATTATTAAAACTAACTATTTAGGATTCGCACTAGGAGGGGTACTCTTATAAGTTAACCTAGAGGGTACTTAGCGTCTTATAGCGTTCTACTTATAAAAGCTCTTACTTATAAAGTATAACTACTTTATTTATAATAAGGAGCTCCTAGTAGTTCCTTTTTACTTATATATATAGAGAGCGGAGCTATATAGTATAACTACCTTTAAGGTATTAACTAATTACTAGGGGCTTAAATACTTTATAAAGGAATAGCGCCTTATAAAACGCTAGAGCTAGTAAATAGAGGAGCTATCTTAATATAACTTTATTATTAAATACCGCCCTAATAAGGAAGTAATAGCCCTAAATACCCTCTCTTAGAGAGAATAGGATATACTATAAGGGTAGGATAACGAGCAGAAGTAGGGGAGGGTCTTAT
Source organism: Colletotrichum ledebouriae (assembly GCA_036785755.1). Taxonomy (NCBI): domain Eukaryota; kingdom Fungi; phylum Ascomycota; class Sordariomycetes; order Glomerellales; family Glomerellaceae; genus Colletotrichum; species Colletotrichum ledebouriae. Next base: position 1,743 of record JAVHLU010001379.1, on the reverse strand, counting down.
AGCTAATACTAAACTATACCTACCCCTATAGGGACCTTATAGCTAGCCCCCTAATAAGGAGAAGTTAAAAGGGCTATATTAATATCCTAGATATTATAGTCTTTAATAGTAACCCTAAACTATAAGCGCTATAGCTAGAAACTATAAAGAAGGACATAATATATAAAGCTATATACTATATAATTACTTACTAGCTTTAGAGCTTCCTATTAGATATTAAGGCTAAGGTTTAAATTAATAAGTATAATATTAATAATTAGGGAAGGCTAATATTTAGAGGGAGGCTATAGGTACCTAGCGGGGAGGATAATAATAACTTACTAAGTAAGCTCTATATAAAGATTATTTAATAGAGCTATAACTTAAGTATAACTACCTACTTAGGCTATAATAGTATACTAGAAATAATAAGCTAGTAGTTCTACTAGCTAGGATAATTATAAATAGTATAGAGATTTATAAGGAACTATAATATCTATAGAGAGATATATATCTAGAGGTAAGCTAAGAGGGGCTTCCTAAAGCCCCTACTAGTACCTACCTAGTTATACTTAGACCTCTTAATAGACTTTATTATAAACTTATTACTTATAAAGGATAATACTAGCTAATACTTATAGGTTATAATAGATAAGCTAGGTAAGTTAGTAATATTAAAGGAGATAGGTATTATAGAAGTAGAAGCTTATACCTACGAGTTCCTTACCTTATACTTCTAGTTCTATAGGTTCCTAAGTAGTATTATTAGTAATTAAGGGTTTAACTAGGTAAGCTATTTCTAGGCTAGATTCTACTACCTTACTAGTATAAAGAGGCTATTAAGTACTATATACTACTTATAAACTAATAGTAATACTAAGAGGTAGAATTAGGAGATATAAGCTATCCTATAGGTATTTATAACCTAGGTATAGGATAACTAGGGATAGCTCCTATTTATTACTTAGCTAGTATTTTATAATAGGGTTAGTAATATAACTAGGCTCTCGCTATTCTTCTTAGAATATAGGTACTATACTAACTCTATACTTATAGTAAATAATATAATAGAGGAGACCCCCTCTAGGGATATAATAGCTACCCTCCTAGTAATAAGACTATAGGAGGTAATAGACTTTATCTAAGTAAGTATTATAGCTACCTAGTAGCGTAGCAAGGAGAATATAAATTAGTATAGGATACTTATAGAGGAGTATTAAATAAGTAATAAGGTTTAGCTTTTAATAGCTAATTATAAGAGCCCTAGGCCTAGTAAGAAGCTATTATAGTTATATTAGAAATATATTATAATAAGAATCCTAAGCCTGCACGTCGTTAAGTTAGATATACTTAGTAATATCTATCTAAGGTTCTATATAGACCTCCTCTAGAGGGTACTAGAGGACCCCCTGCTTATATAAATAAGGATAGACCCCTAGCTACTACTAATTATAGCTAATAATAGCGAATTTAAGTAATATATAGAGGAGGTATATATAGCGTAATAGAAGGTAATTAGGCAAGGGTAGAGGCGCGAGGTCCTAGTTAAGTAGGAAGGGTATATAGAGCCTACCTAGGAGCCTATAGAAGCTATTATAGAGATTACTATAGTAGATAGGTATAAAGCCTTATATAAGCTAGTTATAGATAATAATAATAACCTAGCCTATACCTAGGGGGGGACTAGCTAGGAGGGGGGATAGTATTATAAGCTACGCCTAGGTTAAGCCTACCTAGGCTTCTACCTAGGTTTACTACCTTAAG
>JAVHLU010001378.1:0-31755 GCA_036785755.1 Colletotrichum ledebouriae | reverse complement strand
AGGTAACCTTAAGGTAGAGTATAGGTTTGAGGTATTTATTATAGTTTTAAGGAGGTTAAATAGGCGAGAGGTTATTAAAAAGGTTTAAGCTAGGCTTATAACCTATAAGAATAGGTATATAAGTAGCTAAAGGGGCAGTAAAACAGCCTGAATAATAGATATTAATAGGCTGAGTAATATAGTAATAAAAGCTAATAGATTTGAGCATAAGGAGGTATTTTTCCTGTAATTAATTGATAGTATTATTAATAATATTGTTAATAATGTTATTATTAATATTGTTGTTATTTCTAAGTTATAAATCCTACCCTCACGAAGTGAGGGGTAAGATATTCTGAAACGTAACTGCAAAGCAGTAGCTTATTAAGTAGAAATCGCGCTCGGATCACTATGTGGTCCGTGCGCAATTTCTATATATTTATAGCTATAAAGCTAAGGATTATAAATAAATATATATATATATATATAAGGTTATTGCTATTATTAGAATTTATATAGATTTTTAAAGTATTTATTCCATGAAGGAAATACTTTTATAGTTATTAAAGAGATATTATGTAGTAGTTATTTATTAAGGTTTGTATAAACCTTATAGAATTATTATAGAACTTTTAAGATATACCTTCGGTATTCTTACAGATAATAATAATACCCTAGCGCGAGTATAAGAATAGGAAGAAGGGGATATATTTAGAGAATTATTTATATTATAATAGCTAATTACTATAGATAGTAATACTAGTAAAGGGGGGGGTAATATCATAGCGCTAGGTTAGACCTACCTAAATTTCAAATTACGTGACTTATAGGTTATGTGATCACTAAGCGACTCTTTAGCCTTCCCTAGCTACGCTAGCCTATAGTTAGACTTTTCCCTTCTTTAATATAGAATCCACTTAATATAGCGCAATTGAAGTGTGCTAACCTTCGCCTATTTGCCGTTCGTGACAAGGAGAATATAAACTAGTATAAGATATCTATAGAGGAGTATTAAATAGGTAATAAGGTTTAGCTTTTAATAGCTAATTATAAGAGCCCTAGGCTTAATAAGAAGCTATTATAGTTATATTATAAATATATTATAATAAGAGTCCTAAACCTATATATTATTAAATTAGATATACCTAGTAATATCTACTTAAGGTTCTATATAGACCTCCTCTAGAGAGCACTAGAGGACCCCTTACTTATATAAATAAGAACGGACCCCTAGCTACTACTAATTATAGCTAATAATAGCGAATTCGAGTAGTATATAGAGGAGATATATATAACGTAATAGAAGGTAATTAAGCGAGGGCGGAGGCGCGAGGTCCTAGTTAAGTAGGAAGGGTATATAGAGCCTACCTAGGAGCCTATAGAGGCTATTATAGAGACTACTATAGTAAATAGGTATAAAGCCCTATATAAGCTAGTTATAAATAATAATAGCAACCTAGCCTACGCCTAGGGGGGGACTAGCTAGGAGGGGGGATAGTATTATAAGCTACGCCTAGGTTAAGCCTACTTAGGCTTCTACCTAGGTTTACTACCTTAGGGAGCCTACCTAGGGCTTACCTAGTTATTCCCTATAGACTAGCAAAATCTCTATTAGAGAGGAAAACTTCCCCTTTTCCTCTTTAGCTTAAATAAATAGTATTATAGCGACCTCCTATTAAATAAACTCGGGTCTAACCCCTCGCACCCTTAATTATATCTTCGAGTTATCCCTAAGCCTTTATAAGTCTTAATTTATCTATATCTATACCGCTATTCGAACGAGGCCTAATATAGGCTATATATTAGCTATTATTCTAACTATAAAAGGTCTACTTACTTAGTAGTCTTCTATAAAAGAGTTTAAAAACCCTTTAAAAGAGGAATAAAAGAGGAGAAATATTATAGGTTAAACCTATAACCTCTAGGTTTAACTATAATAATTTATAATATATAATAAAGCTATAGTTAATACTACTAAGCTACATAACTCTCTTATCTTACTATTATAAACTATATACTATATTAGAGCTTATGTATTATACTTCTAAAGTTATTACAATGTCTAATTTAAAAGTATAGCTTCCTAAGCTTTCTAGATCTAATAACTATAAAGTCTAGTCTATATATATTAAGGCCCTACTTACTAGTAAAAATATAACTATAGACTTATCTAAGCCTATAAATAATAATAATCTTAATCTAAATAATAAGGCTCTAAGCTATATATAGCTATTTTATAATAATAGGCCCCTAAGGGTTATAAAGGATAATATAATAGCCTATAAGGCTTAGAAATATCTTAAAGACCTATATAAGCCTATAGGGTGGCCTCTGGCCACTGCATAGTGATTTTACCTGCTTAAGTGCAACAGACCTTCTAACTCCGCGCCTCCTAACAATATATAGCCTTTAGTTATATAATCCTTTCCTAACTATAGCTATACTTATATATACCCCACTAGATAGCCTCACGATCTTTTACTTTATATTAATAATAACGTGGTTTTCAATTATTTAATAGACTATGAAACTATTAACTTTTCCTCTCACGCACTACCCGCGCTGCTATTAAATACTACCTCTATTACCGCTTCGTCCGCTAGTCTTTACTATCTTTATAGTCCTCTTATTCGATCTCTATATATAGCGGAGTGGTTAATAAAGGAGCGGGTTTTATCGATCGCATCGACGCTAAACTCTCTAGCGATCCCCTCTGCGTTATTTATACTAAAGGGTATACCTTGCTTAGGCTTAGTATATTTATATATAGGGTCTAGTGCTAATATAGTTAAGGGATAAGGATTAGAAAGAGGGAGAGGTATAAGGCCCTACTTATAGTAGAGCTTCTTATACTTCTAGCTATAAGAACCTCTTAGGAAAGACCTCTTTAGTTAAGGAGTTACCTCTTATATAGTAGTATTTACTTTTAATACCTTACTAGAAGGTTAACGTTTTAAATTAAGGAGTTATCTTATATAATAGCTTTTATAACACCTTTAGTACCTTATTAGAAGGTTAACTTTTTAAGTTAAGGAGTTATCTTATATAGTAGCTTTTATAATACCTTATTAAAAGGTTTAGCGAGGGCGTTACTATAAGAGCCTTAGTAGCCTGTTTAGCTCTAATATAATTAGCCCTAGTATAGCGTATATCTAACTTTATATAGTAATATTTAGAGGGTTTACTTATAAGTAGTAGGAATATATAGGGTTCTTATATTATTTTCCTTAACTAGTAGAGGGTATATATTAAAATACCTATATAATATTTCCTAAATAATACTTATAAACTAGGTAAATTTGTTATAGTCCTTTTACGAAGGGGCTGCGGCGTAACTCTAAACTTAAGCCTATAGGGTTTACTAACGAGTTCCTAACTTATAAAGAGTTATTTAATACTACTTTAATTAATTTTAACTCTATAAAAGAATATATAAGTAAAATAAAAGAACTTATAAATAACCTAGTATATAATAAGCTTAAATTACCTAACTAGGTAGTTATAATATATGTATTAAATAGCCTAGATAAAGAGTATAATAGTTTTATAACTACTATTACTTAAGGTCTTAGGGCTAAAAAGGATACCTATACCCTTAAAAATATATTCTCTAACCTATTAGATAACTTAAGGTATAAGGTTAAAGTAATAAAGTTTACTATTAATAATAATAAAAATAAAAATAGAATTAAGGTTATTAAAAAGCCTTAGAAAAAAAAAAAAGGTCTATATTGTAAAAATTATAAAGAAACTAGCTATACTAAGGATAACTATGCATTTCTATACCCTAAAAAGGCCCTAGTATAGTAGGATAGATCTAATAATAAAAACAATAAAAATAATAATAAATATAAAAAACCTTCTACCTCTACTACTACTAAGGAAGTTAATATAACTACCTTAAGGGTTATAAAAGAAGTAAAAGATAAAGATAATACTTTAATAACCCCCTATATATCTATAGATTAACTTATTAATTAAAACGAGGATCCTATAGATCTTAATAACTCTAATAAAGAGTAAGAGTTTAAAAACGTAAATATATCCTAAAATAATCCTTATAATAATAATATCACTAATAATATAACCTTAGGTATTTTAATTTAATAGAGTATTATAACTAAGGAAAAGGACTTAGGATTAAGGCGTTATAATAACTAAATTAATACTATTACTACTATCCATATAGTTACAAATTATACTCTTTTATATAATACAAAATATATAAATACCTCTATAAAATAGGGTAAAGCAAAGTAGCTTACTTCTTCTATAAAAGGAGATTTAGATATTTATCCTAATAATAATAACATAATGTTAAAAGACGTTTATTATATGCCTAAGCTAGGTATTTATTTACTTAGCTAAAGTCGTCTTAATAATATAGGTATAGCCTCTATTATATAGTAGAAACCTATATTATATAATATATATAAAGATCGTATTATAGCTATAGGCTATAAGCTTAATAACCTCTATCTCTTTAAAGTACCCTTAAATCAGGGTTATAAAGCCCCCTTAAAGAGGAATAATAACTATAATAACAATAATAACTTACTCTATACGCAATTTATAACTAATAATAATAATAATAAAGATATATATAAACTATAGTATAACCGTCTAGGTTATATAAGCTATAAATATCTTAAACATTTTTTAGATAATACTGAAATAAATAATAACTTTATAAATAATAATAAGGCTATAAATATAATAAATCTTCTACCTTATAAAGCCTGCCCAAAGGGTAAGTTTATTACTAAGGTTAATAAAAAGTTAATATATAATAAAGATCTAGATTATTTAGATTATATAGCCTTAGATCTTTATAGACCTATAAGTCTTAAAACCTATGATTACTATAGGTAGTTTATAATACTTTTTAATAAATATACCCGCTTTGTGTGGAGAAAACTATTATAATATAAGACTATAGAGTCTATTACTAAAGCCTTTAATAAATCTAAGGCTGAGACTAATAATAATAATAATAATAATAAGCGTATAAGAGAATTTAATATAGATAGTAGCTTAGAATTCACTAATAAACATATTATGACTATATATATAAATAGTAGTATTATCTATAATATTAAACCTCTATATACCTATAAACCTAACGGATTAATAGAGCGTATTATATATACTATTATTAATAAAACTAGGGCTATTCTATATAACTCTAGTCTACCCTTAAATCTTTAAGGTAAAGCAGTCCTTGCTTTGATATATCTATATAATAGATCCACTTATAAGGCTATTAAATATAAGACTCCTTTTGAGTTAAAGAATAAACAAAAGCCTAATATAAATTATAAGAATAGGTATATAGGTAGCAAAAGGGGCGGTAAAACAGCCCAAAAATAGATATTAATAGGCTAGTTAATATAGTGATAAAAGCTAATAAATTTAAGCATAAGGGGATATTTTTCCCAGAATTAATTAATAGAGAAATCGTTAAACATTAATAATATTATCTCTAAGTCATAAATCCTACCCTCGTAAATTAAGGGGTAAAATATTCTAAAACGTAGCTATAAAGCGGCTAATTATTAAGCTTATTAAGCAGAGATACGCTTAGATTACTATATAATCTATGCGCAGTTTCTATATATTTATAGCTATAAAGCTAAAGATTATAAATATATATATATACATATAAAGTTACTAATATTACTAGAATTTATATAGAGTTTCAAAGTATTTATTCTGTAAAGGAAATACTTTTATAGTTTTATGTTTTATGTTTTATAGTTATTAAAGTGTTATTAAAGAGATATTATATAGGTATATAACTATATATACTATAGTCATTTATTAAGGTTTATTTAACCTTTATAAGATTATAATAGAAATTTTAAGATATACCTTTGGTATTCTTAAATAATTAATAGTAACAATTTAGCTTCTTTATTATCCTTAGTATTGTTTAGGCGTAGCGCTTATTAGGGCTTTATTAACTTAATAATATTATTATAGTAATACCTAATATCCTCCTAGTTTATTTCTTATAAGTTATTCTTCTACTTATTAATATTACTATTAAATTTCTAGGTTTTATTAAATTAAATATCTTATATAGTAATAACTTCTCGCTTAGCTAGGTACTATATTTAGTATAGTAGTATTACCTTTTATAAGTCTATATAGGAGCTTATATAATATCTTCTAGCCTCTTAATTATAATAGAGTGTAATCATAAGTATATATTACTACGATATAGATCTCTAGCTATAGGTATAGTAATAGTCTTTAATAATATATAAAGATATATAGCCTTTGCTTTTATAATTATAATAATCCTCTCTCCTCTACTATTTTAAGCCTAGGTATTTAGTACTAATAACTTAATTTAAATATTATATATCTAGATAAGCTCCTTAAGTTCTAAGTATTTTAGGATCTTATTATTATATTTAAATACCTTAATTGTTATACTAAGTTCCCTCTAAAGAGAGTTAATAAACTAGATAAGTAAATACCCTTATTAAGGTTCTTATTAATTAATCCTTAAGGTAGTAATCCTGGCCTCTAGCCACTGCATAATGATTTTACCTGCTTAAGTATAACAGACCTTCTAACTCCGCGCCTCCTAATAATACATAGCCTTTAGTCACGTGATTATAACTTTCCTAACTATAGCTATACTTATATATACCCTACTAGATAGCCTCACGATCTTTAACTTTATATTAATAATAACGTAGTTTTTAATTATTTAATAGACTACGAAACTATTAACTTATCCTCTTACGCACTACCTACGCTACTAATACCGCCTCTATTACCGCTTTATCCGCTAGAAGTCGTTACTATTTTCACTATACTATCGTTAGTAACGCTCTCTCTATTTAGTATAAGCTATAATCACCGACGTTTAAGCCCTAATAGGCCTAGGCCGCCTAGGCTGCCTCTACCGTAGTAATATAGAGGACCTGCTTAAAGAAGGGCTACTCTATAGGGTATATAATAACCCGCTAAACTTCTACTACTAAGTTTACTTATTTAGCTCTAATATTCTTATACCTTATAAAGTCCCCTATAGGGGTATTAAAATAAGCCCTCTTAAGGGCTATATTAATAATACGCTCTCTATATATAGTAGATTAGTTAATAAAAGAGTAGGTTTTATTAATTATATTAAGGCTAAACTCTCTAATAACCCCCTCTATATTATTTATATTAAGAAGTATACCTTACTTAAGCTTAGTATATTTATATATAGGGTTTAGTACTAATATAGTTAAGGGATAAGAATAAGGAAGAGGGAGAAGTATAAGGCCCTACTTATAGAGCTTCTTATGCTTCTAGCTATAAGAACCTCTTAAGAAAGACCTCTTTAGTTAAGGAGTTACCTCTTATATAATAGCGTTTACCTTTAGTACCTTACTAGAAGGTTAACCTTTTAGGTTTAGGAGTTATCTTATATAGTAGCTTTTACTTTACTAGAAGGTTTAGCGAGGGTATTATTATAAGAGCCTTAGTAGCCTATTTAGCTTAAATATAATTAGCCCTAGTGCGGCGTGCGTCTGACTTTATATAGTAATATTTAGAGGGTTTACTTACGAGTAGTAAGAATATATAGGGTTCCTATATTATTTTCCTTAACTAGTAGAGGGTATAAGTTAAAATACCTATATAATATTTCCTAAATTATACTTATAAACTAGGTGAATTTATTATAGTCTTTTTGCGAAGGGGCTGCGGCGTAATTCCGAACTTAAGGTAGTAATCCTAGGTATAACCTAATAATCTATTTATAAATAGTAATAGGGTTATAAATCCTCTATACCCTTATTTAAATAAGTAAAAATCTAGGGCTATTGATCTCCTTAGTATTAATATAGTAATACCCTCTCTTAGCGTTTAATAGACTTAATATATTATCTTTCTTAACTTATAAGTATTATAATCCGTTATTATAATAGGTATCCCGCCCTTTACCCTCGCTCTATATATTACTACTTCTAATTAATATATCATAGCCTCTCTAGCGTAGCTTAGTTATAAGTATTACTTATTATAGCTCCCTTTTTAAGGCTTCTTTCTTATTAATATAATATATATATTATATTATAGAGGAGTTAGTATAATATTATTATAAAACGCTACTTAGGTCTTCTTTAGTATATACTTAAGGATATATTAGTTATAGATATCTAGAACCTTTGCTATATAGGTCGTATTATATTATTAGAGGTATTACTAATCTAATTTATTATCCTAATATACCCCCTTCTTCTTTAAGTATCTATAAGATATAAAATTACTTATTATTACGCTATAATATATAATATTATTCAGGTAGAGGGTATATTAATACCCTCTTAGTCTAACTATATTAACTACTATATTAACTACTATAGATCTATATCCCTTAGTAAGTATTAACTTAGATCTTATAGAAATAAAATCTTTATTATAAGTATTATAGAGGGTTTTAAACTAAGTAAAGCTATTTATAATATAAACTATTAATCCTAAATCTAGTAATACTAATTTAAATAGCTTATAGTTATAAGCTATTAAAAATACTACTCCCTTAGGTCTAGTCCTTTTTAATACCTTATTAAGAGTTATTAATTCTTTATAAAGATCTTTAAATAGTTAATCTTATTTACTAATTCCCCTTTATATTACTCCTTAATTATCTTAATAATAGCTTTATTTAGGGTTTAATAATCTAGCGCCTTAGTAATAAAAATATATTAATGTTTTAATAATAAGTAATAAGATATAGAGTATACTTTATACTTACTAATTCCTTTCTTCTACTTATTTTATTAGTTATTAAACTATTTATTAGTTTATCTCTTTCTTAAGGTGCTTTACTATTAAGGGGGTTTTAATATATAAATAAGGATATTAGTTATTAAGTACGGAATTACGCCGCAGCCCCTTTGCAAAAAGACTATAATAAATTCACCTAGTTCGTAAGTATAATTTAGGAAATAATATATAAGTATTTTAATATATACCCTCTATTAGTTAAGGAAAATAATATAAGAACCCTATACGTTCTTACTACTTATAAGCAAACCCTTATATAAAGTTAGACGCGCGCCGCACTAGGGCTAATTATATTAGAGCTATATAGGCTACTAAGGCTCTTATAGCAATACCCTCGCTAAACCTTCTAGTAAGGTGCTATAAAAGCTATTATATAAGATAACTCCTTAATCTAAAAGGTCGACCTTCTAGTAAGGTATTATAAATACTATTATATAAGAAGTAACTCCTTAACTAAAGAGGTCTTTCCTAAGAGGTTCTTATAGCTAGAAGTATAAGAAGCTCTACTATAAGCAGGGCCTTATACCTCTCCCTCTTCCTTATCCTTATCCCTATAACCTATACTAAATCCTTAATTATATTAGTACTAGACCCTATATATAAATATACTAAGCCTAAGCGAGGTATGCTTTTTAATATAAATAATATAGAGGGGATTACTAGAGAGTTTAGCCTTAATATAATTAATAAAACCCGCTCCCTTATTAACTACTCCGCTATATATAGAGAATATATTATTAGTATAGCCCTTAAGAGGGCTTACCTTAATTCCCCTATAAGGGACTTTATAAAATATAATAATATTAGAGCTAAATAAATAAACTTAGTAGTAGAAGTTTAATAGGTTATTATATACCTTATAGAGTAGCCCTTCTTTAAGCAGGTCCTCTATATTACTAAGGTAGAGGCGGCCTAGGCGGCCTAGGCCTATTAGGGGTCGGTAAGTATAGCTTGCGCTAACTGCTTTAATATAGAGAGAGCGTTGCTAACAATAGTATAGCTGCTGCGAAGGCGTTAGCTAACCCGATAGAATAAGAGGATAAAGATAGTAACGACTAGCGGACGAAGCAGTAATAGAGGCGGTATTAGCAGCGCGGGTAGTACGTAAGAGGATAAGTCGATAGTTTTATAGTCTATTAAATAATTAAAAACCACGTTATTATTAATATAAAGTTAAAGATCGTGAGGCTATAGGTATATATAAGTATAGCTATAGTTAGGAAAGAATCACGTGACCGAAGGCTATATATTATTAAGGAGGCGCGGAGTTAGAAGGTCTGTTGCACTTAAGCAGGTAAAATCACTATATAGTAGCCAGAGGCTAAGGATATTAGTTATAATTAGCCTAAGTACCCCTCCTTTTATAATATATAACTTAGGGCTTACTAGATTAAGTATATAAGAGATCTCTTTATATACTCTTAATAAAATTAGATAACTTTAAAGTTTTATTATTAATATTCTTCCTATAATTTAATTTATATATTACTACTTATAGTATGAGCGGTATTTAATAAGTAGTATAAATAAAGTTGTTAAACTATTCTAACTTATTATTACTTTTTACTATTTTAATAGCTCTTAGCTCTAATATACCTACTTTATAATTTATTTAGAGGTTACTTTTTATATTATAATCTTCTCTTTATAAGGAATTTAAAAGACTTTAATATATATCTCTCTAATAGCTTTAAGCTAATAGATCTTATTAAGGAGTCACCTCTCGTATAGTAGCGTTCGCAGCACCTTCAGCACCTTGCTAGAAGGTCGACCTTTTAAGTTAAGGAGTTATCTCATATAGTAGCTTTCGTAGCACCTTTAGCACCTTACTAGAAGGTTAACCTTTTAGGTTAAGGAGTTATCTTATATAGTAGCTTTCGTAGCACCTTATTAGAAGGTTTAGCGAGAGTATTACTACGAGAGCCTTAGTAGCCCGTTTAGCTCTAATATAATTAGCCTTAGTATAGCGTATATCTAACTTTATATAATATTTAGAGGGTTTTACTTATAACTAGTAGGAATATATAGGGTTCTTATATTATTTTCCTTAACTAGTAGAGGGTATAAGTTAAAATACCTATATAGTATTTCCCGAATTATACTTATAAACTAGGTGAATTTGTTATAGTCTTTTTACGAAGGGGCTGCGGCGTAATTCCGAACTTAATAGATCTTATTAATCCTTACCCTTATTTTTAATTAAATAATACTTTTAGTAATTAAATTCTCTAAAATAAAGTAGCTTTAATAATACTTAGAATAAACTATCTCTTAAATATAGTTTCTAAACTAAGTTATAACTTTATATAACTCCTTAATCTTTTTTAACTCTTCTTTATATATTAATATATAATATATGTATATATATATATTAGTCTTACTTTATTATATTATTAAATAATCTAGCTAGCTGAAACTTAGTAAGGGAGACTTATCCTAAGTCCCTCTAAGTAATTATTTATATAAGAGTTAATAATACTTCTAATCTATTAAAATAAATATTTATTATTAAGAAATTAGCTTTCTAGAAGTAATTTTAGAACTTTAGCTTTATTAAAGGGGTTTTTAAAATAGCTTTCAGGTTCTCTTTCTCGATATTATTTAAGTAAATATACTCTTATAGTTTTATTAATTTAAGCTTATACTAGGTTTAGTCTTACTAAAGGTGCTAATTAACTAGATTATATAATCCTAATAAGACGCTAGAGGCTTTAGAGGTATTATTAAAAGTAAGCTTATTATAGGTTTATATATTAATAATATATAAGTAAATTTAATATTACAAACTTATTTAAATAGCTTTAATTAGTATTATATATAAAAATTGGATTATTAATTATTAAATTATATAATATAGGGTATAAAAGTAACTTATAATTAATATGTAATTATCTTAAAATCTCTATATATAGATCTAAGCAGAATTTCTACTTAAAACTAGCTAAAGTAGATATTACCTAATTTAGGCTAGATTTCGCGCTGCTTTTGCGCGTATATTGTGCTCTACCGCGCACGCCCAGGGGTTGATTTGATAATACTTAAGACATGTTTATAACATGCTGTAGTCATGGTATAAAACTCGACTGCCTCCCTTCACTTCCCATTGCGGAACCGCGACTCGAGGCGCACGGCGCGCCTGTTGTCCCCTTAGTAATCACCGTCTGCCCAGTCGCGTCGCGAATTACGAGTTGCCATGATCAATTGACATTTGTCCGTTATGTGGCAGCGTCCGTTCTCCCTCCTCTCCTCTCAAGCTTCACTTCTCTTATCAGTGATGGAGAAAGGTCCAGAGGGATATGCAAGACAATGACGCCGCAGCTGTCCAAGTAAATTTGATTTTCGTGGCTTCGATGTCGGAGAGCCGTTATCGCATCGGCCGATCGAAGCGGCATTTGTTGATGCTAGTCAAGCCGGCCTCACATACCTCGGATACAGCACCTTGAGGATGTCATCAACCATCATACACCACAAAACATCTTCAAGGATGTTCATGGCGGCGAGCAATGACAGGCCGGTGATAAGAGGCTACATATGTTTTTCTTCTTCTTCTTTGGCTGTCAAAAGACATGTGTTCAGAGCACGCAACGAATGCAAGGAGCATTTCGATTTCCAATGACATTGTAGAGATGTGACGCGGGGTTCCTGACGCTTGCTGCCCCTCGAGTGACAGACCGACCTGAAATGGGCAAAGAGACAAATCTGTGCGTGCGGAAAGACATGTGCTAGCGGGGTGTGCCCCTCGAAGGAGCAGCAGAGCATGCGATTGCGATTGTTGGATGACGTCCCCCAGGTTCTGGCCTGTTTGGGACAGATGCGCCAGCGTTTGGCGATGGGGCCTTCGACGGAGGCAGTTCAGGCATGCGTCCTTCTCCCGAAAATGGAGACCCTTGGATGGAGCCCTGCGAACCACCTGCTTTCTGGTTTCGGCCCCAGCATGGCCATGGGGCCATTGGCGTTCGGGTCGGTCGCCGCCTCCGGAATCGCAACTGGCTGCCGCTGGCGCGGCTGGGCGCGAGACCTCTTGTCTCTTTGTGATGGCGTTGAATAATTTACACTCGCCGAGCAAATCAGAGTGCTGCACGAAGGGACCTGGAAGACAATACCGACCTGAACCCCAGGCCCGCAATGTTATTGGATCACGGGCCCGGTCCCGGCAATCTGTCCAGCCTAAGGTCCTGTCGTGCGGGATGGGGCCTACCTGCGCAGTCACGTGCAGTCCCACCCGCTCCAGAGCGGGTATATATATCCCTTCGGTTCGCATACCCCTATTTAGAGAGACTTCTTCTATAGTTCGTTCTATAGTTACCTATATATATACTCCCTTATTATAGACTTCGTCCTATATACCCTTCTTTATTATAACCCCCCCCTTAAGCGCTTATAGCTATTATAATAGTTAGAAGCCTAGCTCTTAGCTAGTTTAAACCTTTACTTATAATACGCCTTTCTTATAGAACCTCTAATATATTATAATAGCTTTAGGCGCTCCTCTTAGCCCTCCTCTTAGCCCTCTTTTTAGCCCTCTTTTTAACTCCCTCCTTTTAGCTCTCCTCTTAGCCCTCTTATTTAAACCCCCTTAATACTAATATAGCGTTTTAATCTAACCCTTTTACTACCTAGCTACGCATATATACTTATTATCTCTCTAAGCTATATAACTAGCCTACTTAGTATTTATAGCTTCGATTCTATACCCTCTAAGTAGGTATATAGGACTATATTAACTTAAGTAGTTAACCTATATCTAACCTTATATACTATATAGCATACTTTCTAATAATTAATGAACTTACTATATAGCATAATAGAGAAGCCTATAAGACTTATATTTATAAATATAATAAATAGGCTACGTAGCGCTATATATATTAAAACTTAAATAATATAGAGCCCTTACCTCTACTACCTCTTATAATTAATAATATTTATAATAAATATACTATATACATAGCTAACTATAATATTACTAAGGAGACTTGAAAGTCTCTCCTTAGTAGCTGTTATAATATTTAGAACTTTATATATTATATTATTAACTCCCTATTACTTACAGTTATTTAAAATAACTTTATAGCTATTAAAAATACCTCCCTCTAATTCCTTATATAAGCGCTTTAGTAGTTAATTACCCTTATAGATCTTATTATAATTATTATTATTTAAGATAAATATTTTTATATCCTAGAGCTTATAAATAGGTTTATCTTGCTATATACTTAGTATTAGTAATAATATACTATATATTAGTATATAAGGTTACTTAAGATCCTTAAAATCTAGGGGGTTATTATAACTAAGCGCTTCCTTAAGGTAGTTAGTAGGTATATAGCACCTATATAGGCTTATAACGCTCTTATTAAGGTTATTATAGCTAAATAAATTAGTATAAAGCTGCGCGCTCTTATTAAGGTAGCTTTAATATTTAGCGCTATTATTACTTAGTAGTTAAAGTAGCTTAGTACTTATATAAATATATTTACTATATTAATAAGAAGGCTTAAACTTATGAATAAAAACTTTATAATAAAGCGAGATAATAATAAGAATTATATATAATACCCCTATAGGTATACCTACTATTAGCTAGCGCGATATTATAATTACCTCCTTTTAATAATCTAATTTAGTAAAGCTAAATATCTTATTTAGCTTATAGAGGATAAGAAAGAAGCTATTTTAATTACTTAGAATATAAATAAGTTTACTTACTTATATAAGGTATTAGAGAGAGAGGGTATTATAAAGCCCCTCTTAATATTCCCTATAAACATTATAATATAGAGCTACTTTTAAGCTAACTACTCCCTCTTATAATAAGTAGTATAGTATAAGGACCCTAGCGCGCTAACTTACCCCCTTTATTATTATTAAGCAAGACGCTCCTATTATTATAGCTAGCATAGCGTAGGGACCCTAGCGTGCTACCCCCCCCCCCCCCCCCTTATTATAGCCCTAGCTAGGCCCTCTTAAGCGAGATATTCCTATTATTATAGTTAGTATAGCATAGGGACCCTAGCGCGCTAACCCCTTTATTATTATTAGCTTTATAAGTAGCGCTATATAGGGACCCTAGGGTACTACTCCTATTATTATATTTAGTTATAAATAGCTTTACTTCTTATTTAGCTTTAGGGGATATTATAAAGCTAGGGGGGTATATTATATAAGATAGAGCTTATTTATATAGTTATATATAGTCTTACTTACTCTAGAGTAGGTATATATATCCCTTTAGTTTATATATCCCTATTTAGAGAGACTTTTTCTATAGTTTATTCTATAGATACCTATATATATACTCCCTTATTATAGACTTCGTCCTATATGCCCTTCTTCATAACGACCCCCCCCCTTAAGCGCTTGCAGCCATCGCGACAGGTCCCTAGTCTCGGTTGAGTCTTTTTTACGTCAACCGCGTGGGTTTTGTCCGGAGTAGTTTTCGTTATGGATAGGACTAATTGGAAATCTTGTCGGTCCTGCCACCGAATCTAATGCCGCATGAAGAAGAGATTGTGCGAGGAGACGTCTCTTCCCGTAGCGCCCCCCACGGCCAACCTGGACATGTCTTGCCTCTCGCTAACGACGGTCCCATGGTGTGGACTGGATTTGGATTTCCTTGCCTTGCCTTTCACCTAAGGCTCAATAGGTATCCGACTCTTGCAGGAGCCCGCATCCACGACCGTTGACAGGGGGTTTCTGTCGACAACGGTCCAGACAGGGCAGAGATGCACTTCGCGGTTGGTGTATATGAGTTATTACTCAATTCGATTTGGCTGCCATATCCGATCGACAGATTCCCAGACGTGCATATAATCTTGCGGGCGCACCTCCCTCCTCGATCGAGTAGACTTGAAACCTCATCAGCTTCTACTCTCCAAGCCTCGAACTCGGACATACCTCTCTCGGAGACGCCAAGCAAACTCCATAAAACATCTCATTCTCAACACCGCCGACATGTCTCACCTTCCTTCCGAGCCCGAGTTCGAGCAGGCCTACAACGGTACGTCGACCTGTCGAAGCCACCTTAACAAGTTTCACGATACTCGAGGTTCACGAGACTAACATGGTAGCCAGAGCTGGTCAGCACCCTCGAGAACAGCTCTCTGTTCCAACAGTACCCCGAGTACAAGACCGCCCTCGAGGTCGTCTCGATCCCCGAACGCGTCATCCAGTTCCGCGTCGTCTGGGAGGATGACAAGGGCAAGCTCCAGGTCAACCGCGGTTACCGCGTCCAGTTCAACTCGGCCCTTGGCCCTTACAAGGGTGGCCTGAGATTCCACCCTACAGTCAACTTGTCCGTCCTGAAGTTCCTCGGTTTCGAGCAGATCTTCAAGAACGCCTTGACCGGCCGTAAGTAGAGCCTGGGAACCCAGAATCTGGGGAAACAAGAACGCCTGACTAACCTGGGATGTAGTCAACATGGGTGGTGGCAAGGGTGGTTCCGACTTCAACCCCAAGGGCAAGAGCGACGCTGAGATCCGCCGTTTTTGCGTTTCTTTCATGCGCCAGCTCTCCAAGCACATTGGTGCCGACACCGACGTTCCTGCCGGTGACATTGGTGTCTCTGGGCGCGAAATCGGCTGGCTCTTCGGCACCTACCGCCAGGAGCGCAACAAGTTCGAGGGCGTTCTCACCGGTAAGGGCTTGACCTGGGGTGGTTCCCTGATCCGGCCTGAGGCCACCGGCTACGGTGTCGTCTACTATGTTGAGCAGATGCTCAAGTACGCCGGCAAGGGTACCTTCGCCGGCAAGCGCGTCGCCATCTCTGGATCCGGTAACGTCGCTCAGTACGCTGCTCTCAAGTGCATTGAGCTCGGCGCTACCGTTGTCTCTCTGTCCGACTCCCAGGGCTGCTTGGTCGCCGAGGGCGACGCTGCCTTCACCCTCGAGCAAATCGAGAACATTGCCGCCCTTAAGGTCGACCGCAAGTCCCTGACCGACTTCGACCACAAGGGCTCCTTCATGTACATCAAGGGCGCTCGTCCCTGGACCCACGTCGGCAAGGTCGACATCGCTCTCCCCTCGGCTACCCAGAACGAGGTTTCCAAGGAGGAGGCTGAGGCCCTCATTGCCGCCGGCTGCATTGCCATCGCCGAGGGTTCCAACATGGGCTGCACTCAGGAAGCCATCGACGTCTTCGAGGCCCAGCGCAAGGAGAAGGGCGCCGAGGCTATTTGGTACGCCCCCGGCAAGGCCGCCAACTGCGGTGGTGTTGCCGTCTCTGGTCTGGAGATGGCCCAGAACAGCCAGCGCCTGTCCTGGACCCGCGAGGAGGTCGACCAGAAGCTCAAGGACATCATGACCGGTTCTTTCTTCAACGGTCTCAACACCGCCAAAGAGTACGTCAAGGGCGGTGAGAGCGAGCTTCCCAGCTTGGTTGCCGGCAGCAACATCGCTGGCTTCGTCAAGGTTGCCCGTGCCATGCACGACCAGGGTGACTGGTGGAACTAAGGGATTTGATTGCGAACAATGGGGACACGAAGCAGCCACGTCTCGAAAGACGATGGTGCAGATGATGACTTGATTCCAATTGTGTAATTCGGAGCTGGCGTTGGTGGCAAGGATACCTGAGATAGTTCTATACTATTCTTTCTCCATGTCGTTAAAGTGGTGACGACGTTTCACCTTTTGTGGCTCAGACTGCAGGCCTTTAAGACCACCAACTTTAGAAATGTCGAAGGGAAAGAAATAGCTACCAAATCCTTCGAAGACGCCACGCGCTAGGTAGAGGCCGCGAGGAAGGGGGAGCGGTGGAGTGGGCGATACGTTGCTGACGAGAGAAGATGCTTAGCCGTATCATCCAGTTCAGAATTCATTAACATCTTTGATGTTCATTGCTGGGTTATCCCGGTGAGTCTCGAGTTGTTTGCACGAAACTATTTTCTTCATCCGAGGAATTACTTGCATCATGTAAGACTTGAGGTTGACCGTGCCAACTTGTGTATTGAGTAGGCCGGATTGTTTAGTTAAATTGGTATGGTCCTGCTGCTGCGGCAGGAAACGGAAAGGCGCGTCATATTCTGCAAGTGCTCTCTGGCTGATCTTCTCTGTAAGCAGCGTTTGATCGACATCGTCTCGTCGTGTCGTTTTATGTCTCCGGTGCACTTGAGGCGCACTAATTGGGGTTGAAAAGGCCGATTAGAGCTTTCAGAACTTTTCTCTCAGTCGCCTGCAAACAGAGTGAAGTCGGGTCCTTGCGACTCGCGCCATGTTTGCAGCCGTAGAAGCGGGTATCCGCCGTGGCTGTGGCAGTGCAGCGAATCAAAAGCATGATGCCCAAGGCTCAGACCGGCAGTCCTTCAAGATATCGATGGTGATTTGACTCGGAGACGGCGTGATGGGTGGTAACGGACAAGAAGGGCGGTTGCGCTGCAGGTGTCGACCAAACTGACCCTGGCCAGACGAAGCTCCAAATCTAGCAGACATTATCGTGATTGTCCCGTATGCTGCCCAAATGAGCACTGCGTAACGACCTCAAGAGGAAGAATCCGGGGATTTGGTATGTTTGTGAAACAGCCTGAAGATAAAAGCGTCTGCTCTCGACGGGTAGCCACAGCGACACGGCATGTCGGATATGTTTTATTTAAACGTCGAGATATTATTACCGGGCTTCGGAGTGGTGGAAATTGGAATTGTGGCGCTCTCAGCGGACGTGACGGGTGCGTTTCGTAACGAATGTGCATCGTGTACTGGTCTTCCCGATGTTCCGAGGGTGGTAAGTCCTGAATAAACGTGGGGGTACTCGAGTACACCTCGGATCGGGATTCAGAATGAAGTTCTTCTGGTCGGTTTCGAGATCGAAAGCTACTTGAAGATCAACTTGCGATCGTCCTCGGAGGATCCGGGGTACAGTGGATGGCTTTCAGTGTTCGGTGAGAAAGCCTTGTCTCTGAGACCAGTGACGTGAAGCGCAGACAAATCAGGCCTTTTAGAGGGCCGTGGTTAGGCCAATGCAGTATGGGACTGGCGACCATCCGACGTTGAGCTTCGACCCCATCGTTTTCCGCATGACGCGGGCCAAATGCTCCTGGTTGACCCCTGTGGAAGATTCGTCTGAATCAGCCTATCCGAACGGTTTCCCAACCAGGCCTCTTCCGCCCTATTCAAGACTTGCAGAATTGCGTCGTGGATGGCCGATGAACATTGGACGACACTGGTGGAGGCCTGTCTTAGATGCAGCGTGTGTCGGACGACTGCTGACTGCTGGTTAAGGGGCATCTGAAGAGTCTTCCAATAACGGAGACGACGGATCGAGATGCAATGGGGAAATCCGAAAGGCTGGATATGACCAAAACGAGTGATGCAACTGCGGCGAGGACCCCCAAGTACGATGTGTGATGCACCGCTCAGCCTTTGCCTTTGATGGTTGCCTTGAGCCAGAGTCTGGTAAGGTAGCTATA
Source organism: Colletotrichum ledebouriae (assembly GCA_036785755.1). Taxonomy (NCBI): domain Eukaryota; kingdom Fungi; phylum Ascomycota; class Sordariomycetes; order Glomerellales; family Glomerellaceae; genus Colletotrichum; species Colletotrichum ledebouriae. Next base: position 12,583 of record JAVHLU010001378.1, on the reverse strand, counting down.
TACCTACCAGTCTACCTATACCTTTATGAAAATTAAAAACGTTGGTATATTACTTTAGCCTATAATATAACTATGTTAATTCTGAATAGCTAATGTTTTAAAGCCTAAAACTTAAGAATTTTACTATATATTATCCTTTATAATACAGGTTAATAGGTAAGTAAAAGGGGACTTCTATAAATTATACTTCAGATACTTAGTATGGGATGACGCTAATGTATTCAATCCCTATGGAGGTATAATTACCTTACCTAGGTAGACTGCGCGCATTGATAATACCTGCCTTTGAAGTGACTTCCTGTTGTAAACAGCCAATGCTCGGTAGTACCTGCGCCTCCTTGACGAGATGTTTGTCAATGGGGGCCGCCGAGTTGGGCTTGCAGTATTAGCGGATGGCGCAGTTGCTTCCTTGCATCCACAGCCCGAGCAGCCGACGACACTACGCTGACGGAACCCACTACGGGTCCTTGCCGTGTGCGGTGCACCGTGCACCTGCTTATCAGCTGTGGTCGTCCACTTTTCTCTGAGGTGTACCTACTTGTTGGTCAGCAAATTCTCAGACTGCTTGCCCATGCTCAGGTACCGAGTCTTGGAAACATTCGGGCTGTCAGACGGGTGAGAGACAAGACTTCTCACAGGATTCGAAGGACTCGGACTTTGTGATACTGCGAAGTATCAGCGGCAGAACGGGCAGAACGGGCAGAACCAACCATTTTTGGTCGTTTGTGGGCCAATAGACGCGGGGGGAGCACAGCTAGCTGTCTGCGCCTCCTTGTTGGCTGTCAATGGCTAACTTACGCCAACATACATCCGGCTCTCTAAGGAGCTCTTTCTCAATCAAGTCACCAAATCAACAGCAACAGCAGGACGGCCTCATATTGCTCCATGCCGCGGCTTCAAGTTCTAAACGGGAGTTCATCCGAGACTCGTCTCATCTGGATGAATTTCATGAGGCTCCCCACACGTCTGACTACAGCTCTCCACTCACCGAAGCTCTGGGACTGATCCACCTGAAGTCTCAGTCGCCATGTGCGCTTGGCGTGGCTGTCAGCATTCTCGCGTGAGCACCAAACCCAGATGTGCCGTCGAAACCATGGTTGGGATCGTGCCCCGGCTACCTTGCTCTCTTCAACGGTTGCGGATGTCTCGCCCCGAGCCCTGTGCCGCTTTTACGGTGTCAAGTGTTGGTTGCCTTGAATCTCCCTGTCAGTGTAATGGCAAGCACCAATCTACCTTGCTCATCCGCAGCCTTGACGAACGGTGAACCTGGCAAGGGCAAGGATAGTTCAGGCAGTCATTTTCAGCCCGACCCACCGTCGTGGTCCCTTGCGCTGTTGCGAGAGAGGACGACGCCTGTTGCACTTAGACCAACAACGTCATCAAAGTGGGCAACCAAGACCGTCGCATGGAGCCGGAAACTGCAACTGCGACCCTTCTATTGGACACATTGTGACTGGCTGGCATCAGCGAGAGTCGTATCATTGGTCTATGGGCGTGCAGGCAGCCTTTTTCTTTTCTTATCCGACCCGTTGCCGGCGACGGCACTGCTCGGTAGTCTTTCCCACCTACTGCCTTTTCGCGAGCAGCAGCAACAGGAAGTAGAGCACAGAAATGGAACTCAGCACTCAGCAAACCCTCAGCTCCCAAGACCACACATCCACTGTGGTGGTGTCGCGACCGGCCATTGGCCCAAGATCAGGAGGATGCTATATTCTTCAAATCATGAATGATACCCTTGGGCCAATAGACGAAGGGTTTCGCAGTGGCTCCTGCGCTCTAACACCAGTCTAGTTTAGGATGCGCATTCAGGTCAATTGGCATCGGGATCTTTCCCATGCAGACGCAGAGAAGACACTATGAGCGGGAGACCGTACAGTACAAGGCACGATTCGCGCTGCCATTATTTTCGGCAACTCCTTCGCACCATCTGCACCTCTGCCCCGACGCGGCCACTACCTCCACCTCCAGGGACATGGCGCTGAACCCTCAGAGTCTCACTCTCACTCCCTCTCGAACCACCCTCCCCTGGCTTCAGACCTTCAGCTCAGTGCCAACGCCCTTGCTTCTGCCATTCCGCCCGTCAGGTCTACATCAACAGCTCCAGCCAGCCTCGTCTCGGCGAGCCTACTCAGTTGACGAGGTTCACCGGGGACCCAGTGCACTGTATCGATTGAGAACTCCGACGGTTTGAGACATGGAGAAGCTGTCAGGTCGGTGCCGTCATCCCGAACTAGCCTCATGTTGTCTGCCTTGAACTCGGTGGACAGGCTTCGTTCTATCCGGAATGCTTCTCGGCGAGACCTGACCAACTGCTTTTAGTGCGTGGTGTTGCTTCTTTCGCCTCCATCTCGCATCGCATATCCGCGCGCCGACTTGCAGATGATGGGCACGACAAAGTCCCTCGCCCAAGTGTCGACCTCGTAGTCCGGCGTACAGCAGTGCGGGTACCGTACGAATCCATGTAGTTCCTGGCAGGGATCTTTCCGGTACCCCGGTCACCCAAGATGTCGTTTTGCGATAGGCTGTCTATCTCATCTGCTAGTGTGGGATTCTGACTAGGAATAGTTTGCGCTGCACACCTGCTTATAGCCCGGCATGGATCCCCGTCGATACTCTTTCTCTCTTACCGGGGGCCCGTTTCTCTTCTCATCGTTTTCGTCTTCGTCGTCCGCACCCGTACCTTGGATAATTGGATATATAGGCTTCGGTGTATCCTCTCGAAGGCCTTACTCCTACTTTAATGCCCGACCACTTCAAATTTGAATTTGTCTAATTGTTGTCAAAACAGACCTTGCTGTTCCTCAAAGCAACACATAGCACCAGTCTTCACCCTAGTTAGGAATTTATTCGACGGTGCAACTGCTCCCAGCGCCCTGAGCGTCTCAAAATGGCACCATTGGCTACTACCGAAAGTCCGGTAAACGGCGTCGAGTCCAGACCCAGCAACATCAACGTTGCTAAAGCCAACGGATACCACACAAACTCCAATGGCACCCCTAACGGTACCAACCGCACCAACAGTTCCTCGTCCAGACTCAACGGCTTCTCGCCTGCTTCAGGATCCCGCCCTACATCATCATCATCTCGTTCCTACAGGGAAGATCCCCCTAACAACGGCATAAGATATAGCAAGTCCCATCGCATCCCCACGTTTGGCATCCATGAGGAAGACAATGCCCCAAGGTCGCGGGGTTATGCCAACATCCGTACATATGACGATGAAGCTCGCAGGCAATACCCTCGCATATCAAAACCTGTAGAGCTGATGCGCAACAGCTATGATTGCGTCGTCATTGGTTCAGGTTATGGTGGCGCGGTTGCCGCGTCACGTATATCACGTACAAAAGATGCCAACGGCAAGCGCCAGTCTGTCTGTGTTCTTGAGCGTGGCCAGGAGAGGTGGCCGGGCGAATACCCCAGCGGTGTTCTTGATGCCTTTGACCAAGTACATGTCTCGGGTGAGTTCGCTCCAGGGTGGCTACCCAGCACAAGTATTGAGAGAGGTGACCCGACTGGCATGTACCACTTGATCTTTGGAAAGGGTCTGAACGCGGTCGTCGGCAACGGTATGTCTCCATAGTCTTACGTATCTTCTGGTCGCTAATAGGGAACAAAGGTCTCGGTGGAACCAGCTTGATGAACGCCAATGTCTTCCTCGAAGCAGATAAAGGGACTCTATCTATGCCTATCTGGCCCAAGGCGATCAGAGAAGACCCAGATTGCTTAGATAAATGTGAGTAAACCCTTCGCTTCCGAAAATGGATATCACCGTCTGTTCACACCCATACTGATGCGTCCTCTGTCAAGACTACCAAATGGCCCGAGATGTTCTTGAGCCAACCGAATACCCAGACGACTGGCCTGAGCTTCCCAAGGTCAACATCTTGAAGAAGCAAGCCGCTGCTCTCGGCCTTTCCAGCAAATTTAGAATGGTACCACAAACGACTAGATTCCGAAACGGTCCCAACAGCACGGGCGTGGAGATGTCCCCTTCAGCACTGACCGGTCAAGACTGCACTGGTGTCAACGACGGATCTAAAACTACTACTCTGGTGACTTATCTTGCCGACGCTTGGAACTGGGGTGCCGAGATGTTCTGCGAGTGCGAGGTTCGATATATCAAAAAGGCTGAGGAGCATATTGGAGGTTACATCATCTTCTTCGCCTGGCACGGTCGTAACAGAGGTCATTTCAAAGCCAACCTCCACGGAGACTTGATGTGGGTTCACGCCAGAGAGTGCGTTTTCCTCGGTGCTGGTTCTATTGGCAGTACCGAGATTCTTTTGCGAAGTAGGGAAATGGGTCTCTCCATGAGCCCACGCGTTGGCGAGAACATGAGCGGTAATGGTGACATGCTTGGCTTTGGGTGAGTACGCCTTTTCGTTGTTGGGTTTAGGATTAAGTCTCATGAAGGAAACAGCTATAACATGGACGAAGAGGCCAATGCGATCGGAAAGCCGTTCCCCAATCCATACAACCCGATCGGTCCTACAATCAACTCCATTATTGACGACCGCGAGGGGCACGAGAACCCCCTCGACGGATACGTCATACAAGAGGGCGCCATCCCTCGTTCTCTCACCCCCTTTCTCCAAACGTTGTTGGAGATGATGCCTGGAAGTGTCGACAGTACTGGCGAGTCTCTCACCGAAAAAGTGCGCTCCAACTTGGCCAGGTACCGAAGCCACCTCTTCGGCGCTTATCGTCAGGGAGGTTCAATGGACAATACGCAGGTCTATCTCATCATGTCCCACGACAGCAGTCAGGCCATGCTCACTCTCAAGGACGATAAGCCTGTACTTGAGTTCCTTGGTGTCGGACGTAGTGACCATGTCCGGAAGCTGAACGACTTGCTGGCCAAGGCTACCCAGGCCATGGGAGGAACGTTCGTGAACAATCCTTTCCATGCCTTGATGGGAGGCCAGCAAGTCACTGTTCACCCTATTGGGTAAGTTCACTCATCTCCGCTTCAGTGACGACACTGACCAGTCAAAGTGGAGCGTGCATGGCTCGCGACGACACCGGAGCCACTGGCGTTACGAACCACGTTGGCGAGGTGTTTACCGGAGACGAGGACGACGTCCATGACGGCCTAATCGTGACAGACGCCGCCGTAATTCCCGGTGCGATTGGAGTCAACCCGTTCGCAACCATTACAGCTCTCGCTGAGCGTTCTGTTGACGCGTATATCCACAGAAGAAACCTTATGATCCATCCCAACAAGAACGGTATCCTGGATCTTTTCGGCGAACCGCAACACGCACCAAAGGAGGAGCGCGAGACGGCGGAACTCAAACACGAATGCGACAAGATCCATAAAGCCAAATCCCTCATCCATCACGCCAACAGAGCGAAAGCGGGCGGCTTCGGCTTCACAGAAGTCATGTCAGGATTCGTCCATCGTGACAATGGGTTGGTCACAGACAAACGAGCCACCTACGAACTGGCCTACCGAACCGCAAAAAGTCTCTGCGAGAGTGCCAGATTTTTCTTGAGTGTACAGGCCTTCAACACGAAGTCTATGATCAAAGAGCCAGACCATTCAGCCATGCTCACGGGCACATTCGTCTGTCCTTCCATCCGAGGATCACCTTTCATGGTTCAGCGAGGTGACTTCAACCTGTTCATCCTCGACCAGAAAGCACCAGGCACACGTAACATGACTTACGACTTTGACTTGCGCGGTGTCAATGGAGAGAAGTACCACTTTCATGGATACAAGGTCGTCGATTCCTCGGTAGCCCTGGCTCCATTCCAGTTCTGGAAGGCTACCAGCACTCTCTATGTCACTATCTCAGAGCCGAGCCGCGACTTGCAGGCCGTTGAGGACTGCGAAGAGCCATGGCGCCTTGGAAAGGTCATCGCAAAGGGCGTCATGCACATCCAGCCCGCCGACTTCGTCTCTCAGCTCATGACCATGACTTCCACCGGCAGTAGTCTCGTCAGGAAGGTCTACAGCGCCGCGAGCTTCCTCACCTACTTCACTCGCAGGTCTCTGTCTCTATTCCTGGCACCTTTCACTCCCCTGCAGTACCCAAGCGTCAATTACAATGGCTATGTCAACGATACTCCGCCGACTGCGTCGTTTGTGATCGTTGCCAGAGACAACGTCAAGACACGCATGCACATGTGGGAACCCACTAACCCCAACATCGAAACCAAGAACATCTTCTTGATCCCTGGCGCTGCCGTGGACCACCAGATTTACGCCCTTCCGACCATCAAGTACAACGCAGTCAACTACCTCACCCGCGCCGGCTATCGCGTTTTCATCACCGTCCACCGTATCGGCCAGCTCATGGTCGCACAGAACAATTGGACGACCTACGACGCCCGACTGGACCTCCAGGCCTGCATCGAGTACATCCGCGAGAACTACGCCGAGGACAACTGCAAAAACAATAAGATCTACACCATCGCGCATTGCATGGGCAGCGTCGCCTTCTCGTGCGGCCTCCTCGACGGCACCATTCCAGGAAGCTGGATCCAAGGCATCACCTGCAGCCAGGTATTCATGAACCCGATCTGGACCACTCTCAACATGGCAAAGGTGATGGCCGGCCCCATTCCGCTCGACAAGCTGTACAAGATGGTACTCGGAAACTGGTTCTCCTGCAGCACCGCAAAGGACGACAGCATCCTCCAGCGCGCTCTCAACGAGCTGCTGCGCATCTACCCGGAGGAGCGCAAGGAGATCTGCAACAACGCCTGCTGCCACCGCTGCACCCTCGTCTTCGGCCGCTGCTGGAACCACGCGAACTTGAACGAGGCCACACACAGGCAGATCGACCGCTTCTTCGGCGGCGTCAACATGACGCAGCTTCAGCTGCTCATGCGGCAGGGCTTCGAGGGCCACGTCATGACCAACGGGCCGCTGTTCCAGCCCCTGACGACGCCGCAGAACATCCGCAGGCTGCGGGGCATTCCGGTGATGCTCTTCGTTGGGCGCGACAACGCCGTGCTGACGCCCGAGGCGACGGAGAGGACGTACGAGACCCTTTGCGACACGTTCGGGTCTCGCGGCGGGGAGCGGGATGGGGGTGCCCAGGGAGGCATCCAGTATCGTCGCAGAGTCGTGCCGGGGTACGGACATCTGGACTGCTGGATGGGACGGAACGCGTGGAAGGATGTGTATCCGTTTGTGCGTGAGGAGGTGGACCGCGTGGTGCGCGGCGAAGATTACCAGTTCGTCGACCCGGATGACAAGTTCTCCAGGATGGTGGATAGCGGTGAGCTGCTCTACTAGGTGTTGGGAGTTGCTGTTACAGGTGGCGGTTGCTGTTCTGCTGTTTGGTGTGATTTGATGGGAGTTGGAGACAGGAATCTGTGCATTGATACCCTCCGCCAACGCCAAGCATGAGGTTTTTAGACATTATTCATCAAGAAGACGCCTCAGGATTTCCAAGGGACCTAGACTGTTCGAATCTAGCGAGCATCTTCATTCAATTTCGTCGAAATGTATCTTGCCGTAAGACCAGGTCTGATGCTCTCTTCAATGTCGTCGACTCGAGTCTATTGGATCATCGATTTCCAATGCATATGGCTGACCAGCCGCGGCGGAATTCGGTCCAGCGCGAGCCTTTCTTTGGATCTGAATATTGCAACCTCTAGGCTTGGTAATGTGATGCTCGGGGGCGATTGTTTCCAAAGATTCAAGTCAAAACGAGGTTGGAATAGACTCTGAGGCGCGGGACCTCGAGGCTGTGGGGGGCAGAGGTGTTGTAGAATCTGGTGTGGAAGACTGCCTGTAACATGTTCTTGTGGATATCAATGCCTGAATAGCAAGTGTTTCAGTCGTTATTGTGATCAGGCTGTGATGATTGCCTTTGTTGTCGCTGTCTCTGTTACCAGATGATTTCATTAGTCTTGTACATCCATAATAATGGTCGCAAATGTCGCCGTGCAACTCTATTGTTCGGGTATAAGTATGCTTCTTTTATATGAACGTCGAAATGGAAAGAAACCTGGAAATCAACGGAAAAGTCGAATCGGACGACTCGTCTTAGTAGCAAAACGCACCGACACCGTCTGAAGGCTGCTCATGGAATCCGCGGCATGATCATCGCAACATATTCACTCGAAATACAGGACCAAACGCAAAGCTTAGCGAGCTCGGCAGTCAGTCATCAGCAAGAGCCAAAACTCACAGCTGTGATGTCGGAGACCCCAGCAGCCCCCCAAAAAACAAAAACAAAGAAAAAACGAGGAGGTCGGAATGCACCGTGAGCTGGGATGGGGGCCGTCGTGGAGAATCCGCTTTTCAAAGCGGAACCCACGTTCCCTTCCATCGATCCCCCAGATTTTCTCCCCCTTGGCCACCGTTTGGGGGCCCTTACCCATCTGGGGAGGCCAGGTTCCAGCCTTTCCCCTCACATGTTTAACATTCTGCGGCTTCGTCTCCTTCTGTTGACCATCAATGATAATAACCCAGGCAGACTTCCTGCACGACGGGCTTTCGGGGGATTTCGTGTATACAGGCAGGTTTTCCGTCAAGAGGTACCACCGTCTCTCTTTATCTCTTGATTATCAACAAGGCGAGCATCTATCGCTCCGGGGGGGAAGGGATAGTTTGTGGCTGGGGACATCTCATTTATTTGCGTTAGACACGAGTCCCGTCTCTATCGGCAACATGGCCGTGCGGGAGAATGACTGAAAACCCCCGAGATGAGACAGACACGCGTGTCTCTGCAGGTATCTGCGGGAACCACTAGGAATAAGCAGAGAAACGAGTCCCTTGATTGCCTCCCACAATCTGAATTCCAGAACGGCGGCCCTCGAAGAAAAAACTTTTCATCGGGGCCAGTTTGGGCTTGATGGTAAATAAACGAAGCGAGGCGCAGCAAACATTCCCCTTAGCCCCCCCCCCCCCCCAATTCGTGAAGAAGTGGCGAGGAGAAACGGGGAATCAGTGACAGAGGCCCGCAAGAGAGGGAGTTAAGCTGTGCGATCTGCTCCTGCAGCTAGTGGATGTCCAAGGGGAGGGATTTTGATCTTTCTCGAGGAAGACCAGCCAATCCGCCCTTGTATCAGAGGAAGGGTGATTTTCCGAATCTTCCGACTTAGACCGAGATAGTAGTTTGGTCTCCTTACATGGCTGGTCTGGGTGGGCCTTCGCGCGAGGCGGCCCGTGGTCTGGAGGAGGTCTGGGAGTGGACATAGGTGGGGACCTTGGCTTCCTGGCCAGCTAAAAAGGTGCCTCACAAAAAAAGCCTGCTTTCTCAACAACAACCAAATCCCTTCCTCTGCCTGAGCGGATCACACTTTTTCTTGGGCGAGCTGGAGGAATGAGGAAGCAGGGCGGAGGGGCTCGGGGGATCGGACGGGAAAAGAGGGACCGGCTAGAAAGCCGTGGCGTGTGGATGGTGTGCTGCTGCTAATGCCTGGCAGTGGCATTGGCATTGGCATTGGTAACTGTAGCCGTCGCCGTACAAAGCAATATACATACAACGCGGGGGCCCGGCGTAGAGTCCAATCCCACACGCCCGCATTCATCTTCACCATTCACGTATTGGTGTGCTTGTTTTTATTTATTTACTTGGATTCTAATAATTATTTTGACCTTGCGTGTGTTTTCGGACCCGGCAGGCGAAGCGTTTATTGAAGACTGACACCAGGGAGGAACGCACTGCTTTATCCCTCTCGTACCTGTGTCGTTTAAGAGACATTCCAGAGGCGGCCATCCATATCTCACACATACTGAGGTGCCTCCTCTAGAAACAGACAACATTATTGACAAGATACCGGGGTCGGTCCGCAGTCCCCTTTCGTCCGGAAAACCCCCCTCTTCCTTTTCACTCTCCTCATAACAATTTCGAATTACCATGTTGCACTCCGGAGCAAGGTGACCTGTTTCTCTATACCCCGTCACGACAGTTGCACCCTATCACGAAAGAAACGGCCCGTCCCCTCGTTTGAAGCCCGCCAGCCCAAGCTCATTTCAACCTCTTCACAATGGCAACCACAGTCCTCAGGTTGTCGACGCTGCCGAGCCGGGCCGCGTACAGCCCGCTCGTTCCATCGCCGCTAAACCCGGACGTTGATATCGCTGCACTACAGCCGCAACACAAGTTGCGGGGCAAGAGGCGGCAGCAGACCCGGGGAGATGTGAGCCCGACACAGAGACTACTTCGTCACAAAGCCGCCATGGCGTGGAAGTCGGAAGCTCTGACGCGAGAGAGCCGCATCTACTCACGAGAGGAGATCCTCACCATCATTGCCGACTGCGATAGCCAGGATATTGCGGCGAGAACGCCGGGCATCATGCCCGACACTTCGGACAAGAAGATGCAGCCCCAAGTACACATCCGGGCAGCGCATTGGGAAGAGACGGATGGAGACGAGGATGACTTCTTCTGTGAACTGGACGACTTGCTCGGCGCCGACACCTCAGACGAAAGCCCGCGGCAGTGGCCCACGCTCGTTCCCGAGTTCCGTAGCCCTTTCTCGAAAGACATGGCAAGACGAGTCGGCCTGGCAGTTGGACTGATGTGCATCTGCGGTTGCTTACCAGTGCTGCGATCACATGGCTTCAATATCTACCAGGCGTCCGAAGCGCCATGAACACCACATACCACCACACTTCCTGGTGCAGGTATACCATCTCATCCAACCATCAACATCATTAATTAAACGGGTGGAAAAGCCGTAATTGGCAGCGGCTTGAGTATGAGAGGAGTCTATCCGAACCCTGCGCTCAAAACGCCACACCATTTTCACTCATATATCATGTCGAACATCGCCGTATGGGAGCACGTTGTTCAAGCCGCGTAGGCCGTCTACGCGTAGTCTCGCCGAGACTATCTTTTCTCGTCTTCGCACGATCTGGCGGGCTTTTCTTCATCTTTCGGAGCATTGGCGTCGGGATTCTTCTTTGCAGCCTCCTCTTGTTTGACCTTCTTGGCATGATTGACTTGCCAAATGGCCCGCTCGATTTCGACGCCCAACTCGGGCAGTTCAAGTGCCTTGGCTATCCGTTGGCCATTCGCCTGGGAAAGCAGGATCTCTCCATTGACCTCAGCTTCCGACTTGCCCTCCGATGGATCGGCTGCGCTAACTGCCGGCTTCGAGGGAGTTAGGGACTTGTTGCTGTCGGGAATTAATGGGTGATAGATGTCGTTCAATAGCTTCGACGGCTTCAGGGCCAGGAGTTTGTTATCCAGGAGGAATCGGAGATGTTTGCCGCCATCGAGCGCGCGCCAGTGAGACCAGGCACGGTAGACCAGGTAAAAAAAGGGCAGATTAGGGATCCTAGTATATCACAATGTCAGCGGTATTCCTCCTGCTGCAAGGTTTGGGCATGATGTCTTACACGGGAACCAGGGCAAACGGTGCCGAGATGGGCATGCCGATCAGGCACCAGATGAGCCTCTTCTTGTGCAGCGAGTCTCGTTCCGTCGCCAGGGTCCTAATAACCTGCTCGGCCTTCGACGTGGGAATAATCGTGTCCGGGTATACCAGCTGAATCTTCTCTTTGCCCTTCAGCTCCTCGTCTTTGCGGCGTGCAGAAATCGGCGGCACAGACTTCAGACCCCATTCCTCATATGGGATCCTTCTGAGAGCGTAATTGCCATAGTTCACGACCTTCTTCTGCCAGCCGCTTTCCTTGGCTTCCCAGCCAGCCCATAGCTTCGCTGCCTTTTTCCCAACCTTGTCTGCCAAGCCTTGCCTATTCCTTGTCACGACGTTGAGGCGCTGACAATAGAGCAGAGTTCGGCTCGTGGTGATGGGGAGGAGGTAGAGGCGCATCGTGGATGCCGAGGCCCATTGGTGGGGGCGGGGTGAGGTGGTGGAGGAAGCACGGTTGTCGTCGTCGTAATCGTCGTCGTCCGAGGATATGCGACCGGCAACCGGCGGGGAGTTGCGACGGAAGGGGAGCGGGGAGAAGAGAAAACGAGGAGCGCTCAGTTCGTTTAGCAGAAGCAAGTTTTCGTAGGAATCATGACTGGGATTTTGTAGAGAATTGGCATGGAAGGGGGGCAAACGTCTCAAAGTCGCGATTCGGGCGGCGGCCTCTTGGAGGGGTACTTTGTCGGTGAAAGGAGGCAATTTTGACGCGGTTCGTGGAGTCCGAGTTTTGGAGGCAAGCCGGGAAGCTCTCAATTTTGGAGCCCTGTCCCCTGTCGACCATCTTAGCTTCTGGGTCAAGCTTCCTGGGTGAGCCTGGGCCAGGGAGTGACGCACATGGGCGTCATAGGTCGCTCTCGCGATTTAAGTGGTGCGCTGAACTCTCGAACCAGTCCAGTGTTGGGGCAGTACTCGAAGGGGGGCGCCCCGGGAGCCTCCAGAGCCTCTACTGAAGTAGAGTCCCCAATGGGTGCCCCTAGTCGCGCGCATCGTGATAGGGTTTTCAGGGCCATGAAGCGCGCCGTCGAGGCCCACTTGATTGCGTGGGAGCGTTAGACTACCTACCTATACCTTATGCCCCTCTATCCAGGGTGAGGAAAAAGTCAGTTAGTATTTAGTCGACTAATTAGTCTAACTAAATTAGTTAGACTAAAGTTAGCTATTTTTTTAACTAGACTAAACTAGGTTAGTATTAGTTACTAGCCTAATTAGTCTTAGTCTAGTCTAGTTAACTAATTAG